>PVHP010039158.1:0-16391 GCA_004024765.1 Zapus hudsonius | reverse complement strand
TATATATATATATATATATATATAGTTGAAAATGTTGCCCCATAGTTATGCATCCTACTTTGTTGGGCCTTTGTTCTCTGCTTCCAGGTCTAGTAGTGAATATAAGCCTTTCTGGGTAAATGGTAGCAGATAGTCAAAATATTTTGTGAGGTTGGAAGGTTCATTTATATTTGGAGTAGTAGTTTAGCATACTCTGTTTCCAATGCCATATCTTGCCTAAAGAAAGACCAGGATAAATCTCTTAGAAGACAACATTAGACGTGCCTTAACAAGACCCTTGGTTGGTACTCAACCAACAACAAACATACATACTATTTTCTGTTGGAAATTCAAACCAAAGAAAGAATTTAAAAGAATAAAAAAAAACATAAAAATACACATGATTTTAGAATGGACTATAATTGATCCATAGGTATCTCATAAATGAATACATGATATGTTACAATGGAAACCCCTACATTTTAAGGTAGTGATTGGAATCAGGTTAATAAGCAATTCAACAGTTATTATGAGATACCTTACCTTGACTTGCAAACTTCAATTCTTTGGCATCTGTGAGTGTGGGTCTCTTATCAGAACCTTTCTTCTCTATTCGGCGATGGCTTCTTCTCTTTTTAGACTCTCCCCAAAGATTAGATCCTCCATGCATGCTCGGTATATTTAAAATAGCAATTCCTTCCAAGGAGATGTTTATTAAATCTATCTGCACTCCATCACACTGATTAGTAAAGAGAGAAAAAAACATTATAAGATGTTTTATCTTTCTTTGATTTCTTATTTACGTCTTCAGCTTTTAATAAGGCCTTTTACAGTCATAATTCTCTTATTTTTAAATAAGCCTTTCAAGGACACTTAAACACATACACCAGATGTCAACAGAAAAGATAATGCATCTACTAACATTAACCAGTTATCATTAATAATGATTAAAAAGAATCACATCAAGTCACCACTGCCTCTTCGTTTACAGAAAAGCTCTGGGAGAGACACTCCAGTGTCTGCTTCTATAACAAACTGCAAATTCCCTCTGTAGGCCAAGGAGACTGAGTCTTGGAGGACGTCTAAATTTCAGGCAGAGGTATAGTAGAGATGGCTCAGTTGTTAAAAGTGTTTGGTTTTGCAAAGGCTGACAGACATTCAATTCCCAATCCCACCCACAAAAAGCCCAAAGCAAGAAAGAGGCACATGCATCTGGTGTTTGTAGTTGCCTCATGATTCTGGTACAACCATACAAACACAAACACACACATACACACACACACACACACACACACACACACACACACACGTGTGTGTGCACATAAATAAATTAATAACATTTTTTTAAAACAATTCAAGGAAAAATGGTAATTAGTGTTACCTATTCAGAACATATATAAGACACTGCTAGGGAAAAGTAAATGATTTGATATTAATAGTTTTCTTTCTTTTCTTTCTCTCTTTCTTTTTCTCTCTCTTTCTCTTTCTTTTTCTTTCTTCACAGGGTCTCAACCCCTTTGCATAACCAAGTTGACTTTTACTCTAGATCCTCCTGCCTCCACCTTCCTATTCTAGAAATGTCCCTCCATGTCAGTTTTAGTTACCATATATTTAAAGGCAAAGAATAAAGTGCCTGGAAGAGTTTTGTAAAAGGCATGGTAAGTATCAAATAGCAACCTCAAGGATCACAATTACTTTGGAGTGGGCTATGATGGCTTCCTGGGCTAGCTGGAGGACTGAGCAGGACATGAAAGGCAAGGAGACACTTGGTTTTCTAAATGATGTTAGGAAAGCAGGCAGATTGAGTGAAGGAAATAATAAGAACAGGTCAAAGAAATATCTAGCCCAATAATACTTTGCAGCTGCTGGAATAACAGAATCTGCCGGATGTTTGTTTGCCTGGTGACAAGTCAGCCTGTTGACCTGAGCAATAGGAATCTTGTTGACAGACAAGACTTTTCTAGGTTGGTCCTCTGCTAAGGTTTGGAATTGTTCATCACTGTTGTTAAAATTCTTTATCACATTATAGATTTGTGTGGAGGAACGACTCATCTATTCTGTAGTTTTCCAATGATAATACTTTGCGTTTCAAAGATGATACTTATTATTACAACTATATCCCTAGAAATTATTTTAAAACTGAACATGAGAAGAAATATAAAATTTTAACTTTCTTTACAAAAGGATTTTGGTGGGGATAAACATTTCATAAACTGGAGAATGCCTGGCTATTCCAGCCAGTATTTATTATAATAATTAAATTATACATACTAACTTTTCTCATGGAAACCTTGACTTTTAGACTTAGAAAAAGTAATACTCCACTCAAGTGATAAAACAACACTGAACGATTCTTTTTTCCACATTCCCCTTATTCTGAATCCTTTCATGAAAAAAATAGAAACTGTGAAAGAAAGCAATGTATCTTCAGCCTGCCTGGCATGGGTAGAAACAGCTCTAGAAGAAGAGCCAATTTTTCATTCAATTTGTTTTAACAAGGATGAGACCAAGATCTGAATCACGTCGTTCATTTTACTGAGAAACGAGTCATTTTTTCTCCTTTCCATGTATTACATTAAGATCATTTCTTTTTACTAAAGAATTCTGCTCATGTGTATACTCACTTACCACTATATATGCTAGATAAACAGATATTAATTTCATAATTAAAAGTAATCTTGTGTAAATACCCTGCAGGCCTCAATGAATCAAACACATACTGTGTGTCAGGCCTCCCACTGTCTTCAAGTGGGATGTACTGGCTGGATAATTAGAGAGCACATATTTTTTAACCTTATTTGCATGCATATTATATCTTTTGCACACTGACAAGCAGCAGTAAAAACAAAAGTCAGATTACCACAGGGAATTCCCACAAAGAAGTCTTCATTCCTTATAATTTGCAGCCTAAATTAAAATAATTTGATCTTTGACAAGGATGAAATGTCAAGCAGAAGGGGGTCCTCTACAAGCCACGGCCTGTGGCTTCTGAAATCTGCCTAATTTATGTCAGTCACTTCTTAATACATATTTAAGTATTACACGAAAAAAGATGATAAATATGCAATCTGACACCTTTGATATTTCCCTGCTGTTAATTTATAAAGGTCTGGCTTCCCCCAAACTGACTAAAATCATTTAAATAACAGAAGAATTGTGAAATAAGCTTGGAGTCAGGGCCTGGCTTCCATTTTCACTCAATATTGAACACAGCAGGTAGTACACTAAGACAATTATTTGACTAGGCCTTAGAGCCCCGCTGTGACAAGTTACTTTCAGAATTAGTGAAGGAAGATTCCTTTGTTCAACTGCAGAAAAGGAGGGCACGTTGCAAATGGGCTTTCTTCCTGTGTCATTGAAGGAGAAATGTACAAACACCAGTGTGGACAGTGACACCACACCCGTTCCATATTCACAGTCCTTCTCTGAGATGTGTCCAAAGAATGGCCTGAAGGAGTCACAGGGAACCAGGAGATCAGCATCGGTGCCTTTGAGAGCAGGACAATGTACTTAATAAATTTGTGTTTATTAATGATTTTTTTCTGCTGGTGTATGATCCCAGGCCACCTTTCTCTGCTCTAACATTGCATTCATTAGTCAGGGAGTTTCAGGCTTCTGCTGGTGGAGTTGAGTCCATGAAAATGAAACATATAAGTTGTAATAGTGTAGCACCTAATATTTTCCTATGCTTTGCAGATTTATGATTTTTTTCCTACAAAAATTAGTAACAGAGGAAAAAAATATCCAAGCTTAAAAGCTAACAGCCTCAGTTCACTAGATCCAGAACATTTTATTATGTACAAGGCAGGGTTCAGAAGTCTGATCAAGGTGCAATATTGGGATGCTAGCTTCTGATATTTCTAGTTGAAGATGCAGATCTTTTCCCCAAACAAATTTACCCAGAAGAAGACTTAAATTTTCCTGTCAATATGTATTCATCTTAGCTCATAAGCTTTGGAGAGGTGTAAGTGGTAAATTTGATGAGATATAATCAAAGATAAGTGAATTTTTTTCTCATAAGTCAGCTTCTATCTGTCCCAGATAAACTTAATCAGAATTTTACTCAATGAAACATAAAACATTGTCATCTGACAGTTACTTTTTGCATTATGATGTGTGTACAGGATCACCCCAATTGCATTTAAAAATTCTCTTTAATGGGCTCATTACCTAGGGAAAATCTCATGTTTCAAAAATCTCATGTTTCAAATCCTGATAATTAACTTTTATATATGTTACTCTTCTTGCATTTGTTAATTTCGAGATCAGTTACTTGACATGTGCCAGTGTTTGTACATGAAGAGTCTGGACTTTAACTTTTAGCATTCCTTTAATCTCATTAACAACCAAAGCAATGAATGACTTGTGGAGAAAGATTTTTACGCTCTTATTATCTGTGTCTGGACATGGTTATGAAAGTCTAGTCTCAGGTGCTGGCCTGAGATTTTTAAGTCTCATACATTATAGTTTGTAATTAAGTTTAAAATTAACTTAAATTTTAAAGTGAAATATATCTATTTTGCTATGTTATGATTTCTCCCTCCACATTTCCATACATTTCCTATTGTTTTGGTTCTATACACTGAAATAGTCTTACATTATTAAAGAAAACATCCATCTCCTCCATAGATATGGAATAGTAGCCCTTATTATATATACATAGAGACTAACTCGGATGATGAAGGTGCCCGCATAGCACAAGGCATGAGGTAGATAATAATACATAAATCCTAGGTCTTAGGAAGCGTTGTCCTGTAATATTAATTTCACCCCAAATGTTTGGCTTTTTAAAAAGGAGCTCCTTATTGGAAAGAGGAATGTGAAATCCAAACACGCAGGGAAAATGGCTGGTTTTGAAGAAGCTGCCAATAAGAGACGTAGCCATTGCTTGAGGTTCTGTTACCAACATGGCTCATTCTCTCTTATATATTTTTCAAGCCATACTTGGCATGATTTTAGGCCACATAGGAAGCAATCGTAAGCAGAATCAAATTTCCGATTTGCTGATTTGTTATATTTAATTATGAAGTAACCTTGAGGGTAGAAAAGCATATTCTGCTAATATGATAGACTGGATTCATTAAAATGTGAGCAGAGAGGCAGGCTTGATGTTGTCATCCATATGCACACATGAGAACAGGCACTCACGCGCGCGCGCACACACACACACACACACACACACACACACACACACACACAGACACCACAGAACAATATAACAGGGAGCATGCACGCCGTTGACTCCAGTTCCTAATTGTTATTGCAGGGGTTCTGAGAATAAGCCAGTCATGTACAGCCAAATAAGCCAGTATTGGAAAACACATGGAAACACGACTCTAGGAAAAATATCTTAGTTCCAGTCCAGATTTCTTGAAGAGCATCCTAATTAGGTTTTTTTTCTTATTTTTAATGAGAGTATTGGGGATGGAACTTAAGTCCTTCTGCTTGCAAGGCAATCATTTCATCAGCTGAGCTAAATCTCCAATTCCTAAATAGGTGTTTTTTTTTTCCAATAAAATGTAAAATTCTAGCTGGGCGTGGTGGTGCACACCTTTAATCCCAGCACTCAGGAGGCAGAGGTAGGAGGATTGCCATGAGTTTGAGGCCACCCTGAGACTTCACAGTGAATTCCAGGTCAGCCAGGACTAAAGAGAGACTTATCTCAAAAAACAAACAAAAAGTAAAATTCTGTGAAATAAAACCACTCATCAGCGCTTTAAAAATTATTTTATATACATTTTTTCATTTAAAGTTCTTTTGCTATATAATTCATTTTTTCTTTCATCAAGGGTTGCATCATTGTTGTATCAGTCTTACCAAATTCAAAGCAATAACATGACTACATGGCCCATAAATGCTTGTATTTACAATTATTTTTCGATTATGTACTGCTAATGACTTACTTTCCAGTACATGAGTTCCACCTTTATTTTAAAATAAAAGTTTAAACAATTATGTCTCATTTTTGTATCTGCTATTTCATATTTCTGAATGTTTTTCCTTTGTTTTTATCTTTAACATTTTTTTTGTAAAATATAGCTACTCATTTTAATCCTTAAAAATCTCCCAATATGTCATTTTCCTTTCAAATGTGTCTCCAAAAGTTTCAGTCCTGCAATGTCTAGACATTTTTGGCAGACCAATTAGCTCCAAGTTTTATTTTATTGTTTTTTTGTAAGTATGAATTTTACATTCCTGCTCTCTTTCTCAGTAATTTCCCATCTTGTACCTATGATAAGGAAATGAGAACTAAACAAGCCTGGTAAATGATCAGGAATAGAAAATCAAAGTATATATATTTAACATTTATTCAGGAAACTAAGTACAGTTTTAGTGAACAGTGCTTTAAAATTGCCTGGCCATTGAGTCCTAAAAATTTTAAGAATTTTATGCATCTTGCAACTTTTTTCCCAGTTTGTTCGACCATGATTTAGCTGACGTCTTTACCTCCATATTATACCCAGTGCCTTGCTTGATTCCCACAGCTGAGCTCTACTTCTTTTTTGTTATGATATTAAAACAAGTCACCCACATTTAGCCTTAATGATTCAAACGATGCAACATTCTTTGTGAATGGCAGATATTTGAGAAGCGTGGGTAAATCTATGTGTGCTGCTTGAAGTATTTTTCATTATATAGGCTCAACCACAAGCACATTAACAACCATTTCACGTGCTCATAAAAGCGAAGTCATTTTCTTACTTCCATTTCTACAGATTCATGTAACTTCTTGCAGGTGGCTGAGAAAGTTTCAGATGTGCCAAATTCAAAATACCAGAATTTGTTCTTCATTCTGAAAAAGGAAAGTGAGAAGTAGTTTAGCCAGTTATCAATAGCAGAAGAGAGATTAAAAAAAGATTATTTATTATTTATTTGAGAGAGGAGAGAGAGAGAAAGAGAGAGAGAGAGAAAGAGAGAGTCCAAACACAAGTACCGCTCTGTGCATCTGACTTTATGTGAGTACTGGGGTATTGAATTCAAGACATCACACTTTGCAAGTAAGTGCCTTTAAGTACTGAGCAATCTCTCCAGCCCCTCAGAAGAGAGTTTGTAATGGTCTGCCTTTGTCTTGCCTTGTAACAAAAAGGTTTGAGGATAGATGATATGCAAAGTGTAATGGATGATCACAAATAGCCTAAAATGTATGAAAGTCCCTGAAAGGTAGTGCCAGGAATGTGTGGATCAACAGATTTAAGCATATCTTTGACTTTTCTATTGTTTTATAATATCATTGAAAATGATTTGTAGTGCTTACAATTCTTCTATTTGGGCAACCTGATTTTAGAATTAGCCATTCTGTAATCATAAAGGGAAAAATAAAGCTATTCTGGGCTTTATGTAAGGAAAAGAAAGACAGATCTTCAATATCTGTAAGTTTGTATATGACTATGTAGGATTGGATATCATATTAAAAAAGCAAACCACTAGTTACTCAAACACTAAAATTTAGTAAGTTTGCGATAACCACTTTTTAAAAATATCCTGTTCTACTTCATATGTCCAATACTAGGAAATTTTGACATAGCATGAAAGGACTAAGCATTAAAGGAAAATGTAACATGATTTAACTGCTTAATCTTAAAGGAACATTGCAATTTTTTCCCATGATTCAATAATGAAGTGTTTGGATTTTCGCATCAAGTAATTAAATTTATGATTACTTAATGTAACTCTACAGAGGTTGACAAGATTTTCATATTATCTAATAATGCATTAAAATTCATTCTTGTGATGAGAAATGCACTTTTAATTATACATGTTTCTAATGTGAAATCATGCCCTCAATTAGAAGAACATACAGTTACAGTGACATATATTTTCACAGATCAAGTCTTTAAAGAAATGTTTGTTACAATGTTTTAATATGCCTCCACTATGAAATTCTTCTTTTGGACACAAATATTGATTGCTTACTTTTAAATTAAACTATAAAATATTTTGACAAGAAGACATTTTGCAAGGAGATTACTATTTAATTGAATGAATGATTTGGAATATGACAAAACTTAATGCAATGCTTATTCTTAATGCTGTATTGTTCATTCTGTTACATGTAAAAGTAATATTAATATAATATATTATTATTATTATTTTATATAATTTATAAATTTATAATATTATAAAATATAATAAAAAGTTACATGTAAAAGTAATATTGGACTGGAGAGATGACTTTGTGGTGAAGGTGTTTGCCTGCAAAGCAGAAGGACCCCAGTACCCACATAAAGCTAGTTGCACCAGGTGGTGCACTGTCTTGAGTTTGTTTTCAGTGGCTGGAGGCCCTGGTGTACCCATTCTCTCACTCTACCTGCCTCTTTCTCTCTCAAATTCTCTCTCTCAGATAAATAAATAAAATAAAATATTTTAAAAGTAATTCTGCATTATATGTCTAGACATAATCAGTTATATTTAGCCCTATACAAGGTTTATTTCCTTAAAAAAATTCATAAGCCTTTCTGCTAACAGCCATAAATTGTAGAATGTGAGTAAAATATTGGTCTGTTAAAAGGTGGTCTTATGACATCCTTAGATTTTTGACAACAGAATAATTTTCTGTAATGAGCAGGTATAACCTAGTTCCATCATCCCTGTCTCTAGAACTTTCATTAATTCACTTTTCATTCATCCAACCAGTGATTACCTAGAAAATTCATCTCACACACTTCTGTATTAAATTCCAAACACATAAATACAATTGTTTTGCATTTGAAAACTGTTGTAATAAGACAGGAATGCAAAATTATAATTATAAAATTATCTAGATGAAACATGAAAAAATAATCGTGTAAACACATGTTAGTGATTCAACTAATTTTGCTTCCATAAATCTAAAAAATTTTAAACACATGAAATTTTAGTGGATTAGCAGTATGAGGTAAATAAAAAGAAGAGATAAGTTCTAGTTATCAGTGGCAGAGTAGTGTGGCACAGGAATTGCTAATGTTGAGTATGGATTAAAAGGTAGCTTGGGTGTATTTCAAGACCACTATGCAAAAACAAATGGTCTGGTCTAAAACATAAGCAAGAAGCAGTATATGGAGACTTGGCCATGTTATTTCATTGGAAAGTCAGTCTAGAAGAAATAAAGGGGCTGGAATGTTGAAATGATGATGGGGAAAGAAATGTGGGTAATCCAGGCATGGTGGCTTGATCCTACAATTCATATTCTCAGGAAGCTTAGGTAGGTGGTTTCCAATGAGATGGCGGTCAGCCTGGCTACAGTGTAATTTTCCGTCCAGGGTAGAATGAGAACCTGCCACCCCACACACACACCCAAAAAAGAGAGCGAGGGAAAGAGGAGAAGAGGAAGAGGAGGAAGAGGAAGAGGAGGCGGAGGAAAGGAAGGAAGGAACAGAGAAAAAGAAAGAAATGTGATTATTAGTATAGTTCAAATGAAGACCTAAGCCAATGGCAATGGCAATGAGGAGAGGCTCAATTCCAGAGCCAGTGAGGTAGTAGGATCCATGAGGACTGATCCATGCTACACCTCTGAGAAATATGGGAGGGGACCAGAGTGTCCAAGGGTCATGCGCTCATATCTTGAGGTTCTGTGATCAAATAAAGCTTGCAATACTGTTGAAAAATTATAAACACACACACTTGGCTTTGCCTTCCATGCAAATGTGAAAATAACTATTTCCATTTTCCATTATTCTTCCTGTGAAAGTTCACCAAGGTGACAGGGAGGCTGTTTTAGCTAGCCAAACCACACTTTCTCAAACACACCACAAGAATCAGAATTTCTAAGAATTTACATTCATCCTTTTTTTCAGCATATTAGTTAGCATTACTGCTCATGTGCAAAAGCTACTTTAAATTCTCCATTATTACATCCATTTTATGCTTCACTTAGATAAATATATGGAGGCGATAAACAACACATAGAATTCGATTCCACATGACAAATTAAAGGCTGTTAAATTTTATTTTTTGAACCAAACTGGTCTTTAGGCTGTAGAAATGCAAAAAAGAACATTTAAGCATGTATGCTGTCTATTTTTATGGGTCACATCAGACAATGGTCTAAATTATTTAAACTCAGATTTGTCAGAGAAAACACAAGGTTTTGAACTTTAACAATGTGGGAACTAGACATTAACCCATGGTCATACTGATATCAAATTTATTATACTTTTAGACAGGTTTTGTGAGTCCAAGTAAGTTGACAAATGTCCTACACACTCAACACTCAAAAAGTTATTCATGTGATTATAAATTTTAATTAGTATGTTAAATCTTGTTCCAATGAATATAATTGTAAACCTGCATGTTTCAGTTGAATATTAAAAGTGCTAACAGATGTTCAGGTAAAAATGCTTAATTATATGCCCATTTACCAGTTATTTTTTTCACTAAGAGAAATGTGCTCCTTTTTTATATCTTCAAATAAATGTGAGCTACCAGGGATATTGTTCAAGCAAAATCATCTTATCATTAATTTGCATTTCCTACTAAATAAATAGTGCTGCAAACACACACACACACACACACAGAAACAAAATGTAAAGAGCCAATGTACTTCCCACGTATACAAAAGGTCCTAATTGATATGAAGATAATTCCTAAGAAAGAGGACTTCAAAAGAAAGGAGATGAAAGGACATCATGTATCTTGCATAGAAATTTCAGTCATAAATACACAGAAAGTTTAACTTTGTGAGGTTACTCATGAAGTATACATCATTATCTTGCAGATGTGATTCTTATTATTTTTTGTATATTTAATAGTAGTGGAGAAAGTACAGAGAGGACATTTCCTATGTATAATGCCAAAACATATTCCATAATGTGTTTGCATGGCTTCCCACCACCCCTTCATAAAGGGTTCAATAACTGAAAACTTACATCTGTCATTTTTGCTTTTTAAAGGAAAGCGAAAACATTACACCTTGAGTCACTTATATAACATGGAATGAAATCAGGTTATTATTATATTTTTTGCTTAATTAGGCTTTCCAACTTTTGCATCTTACTTGTTAGTTTTGTTTTACTTTGTTCTGTTACTAAAATATTTTAAGTTATTTAAAATCTGATTATGATTTTCCCAAAAATTCCAGTCTCTAACAATTGACTAACTTAATTTTAATTCTAAACCCAGACTCCTGATGCTGAGGAGTGCTGTGATGCATAGCAGATTCTGGACTTGGCCTTGATGGGCCATGAACACTGTTAATGACTAGCCCTACTGTGTTTCAAGTGCCTGGTGGATATCAGAGAATCAATTCTAAATCATAAATAATTGTTCTTATTGCCATTAAAATTAAACTTTGGTCACTGAATCACTCAAGTTTTCCTAAATGGAGTGATGTATTGACAGGCACACCATTGTGTGAAATGGAAATGTCCCCTTGGGACCTGATCTCACCAGTGAATAGACAGTGACTGAAAGATGCATTCCAGGGAAATGCCTCCCAGAATGGCTTCACCAACCACAGTGACTGCTACCATAGGCTTTCTCAGTGCCATGGCTCTAGGGTAGTGCAGAGGTCATGTCAGGATGCCTGATAGATTCTGTTCTCATTACTTCTTAAAGTCTTCTTGGAAATGAAATGCTCCCCCATAGGGTCTCCTGTACAAGGTGTTTGTTCTCAACTAAACTCAGACAGAACTCAAATGAAATCAGCTATATTTGCAAATATAAACACACTAAAAATGAGTAACATAGTTTGAAACAGTAGAATAGCAGAAATAGTAGAATAGTAGAAATTCATAGAAGAGTGAATGAAAAATTAATAGAATTTATAAAAATTATGTTAAGTATATAAAAGTTATTGCTTGCTTGCAGAAGCTTGTTACTATAATTTGATTGTGATTATTTTCTTTTTCTTCTTTTTTATTGTCCATAATGAGTTACATTATTTAGTGGGCCAACAATGAGTTGTTATCCCCAATTCCTCATTGCCCCCTCTCCCCATCCCCAGTCAGCTGGATAGTCTCCTCCATGGGCCATCTGGATCAGTCTTTGTGGTAGGGGACCATGGATAGCCTAGAATTCAGCCGGTTCTCCTGACCCAACTGTTGTTACTGAGGGGTGCCATGCCTCTGATATTCTCCCCCACCACGGCTCTCACAATCTTTCTGCCCCCTCTTCCGCTCAGTTCCCTGAGTCGTGGTGGGTGAGTATTACGGCTGCTTTAATGTTGTGAGCTTAAGGGTCTTTGTGTCGAAAATCATTGGTTTCTGTCTCACTGGCTTATCCTGTGTTGATTGAATGGCTGTGGCTGTGGGTCATATGAACATACCAGGGATAAAGTGATGCCAAGTTTTATACTATTATTTTATATAAAGAAGTTTATGTTAT
Source organism: Zapus hudsonius (assembly GCA_004024765.1). NCBI lineage: Eukaryota > Metazoa > Chordata > Mammalia > Rodentia > Dipodidae > Zapus > Zapus hudsonius. Next base: position 4,112 of record PVHP010039158.1, on the reverse strand, counting down.
TTAAATTCTCAGATTCTTTTTTTTTGTTTCCAGCAGCTTTTTTTTCACACATAGTAAGAGAATCATATTGATGATATTACTTCAAAGGGAAGAAGCACTGTTACAATGATGCTAGTGGCAATTTATATTCACCAAAGAGAGCAAGTATTTTTCATCTTTCCAGACAATAGATAGAGATACACATTTTTTCAAAGCTGACATATAAAAATGCCTGTATCTAACGCTCACTCATAAGATGTGTTGGGTGAGTCCCAGAGAGACAATGAACAAGCTATAGAAACTTCAGGTAGCTTCATATAACACTCCATCTTGCTTGATAGAAAAAGATGGATGCTAGAAAAATATAATTTTTAATCTGAATTACTTTTATAAGGCTAAAGAAACTTTCTAATATATGAGTATATGTAAACTGAACATTCAGATGTGAAATACTTTAGTATGCTTTTACAATTGTTTATAAATTCTCTTTATAAAAATATATTGTTTAATTAGAGTATCATATATCAGCATTCTGTATTAACACTAAGCAATTATTTCTTACCTACTTATTCTCTTTATTAGCTTTTTATTTCACAGTAGATCTATTTAACAAAATTAAAGGGAGATATAATTTATTAAAAGTATAAAAATAATAATGTTGCCACATTGTTGATTCTTTGCCAAAGATGTTAATGCACAGAGTAAACCCCAAAGAACTGTGATAAATGTACAATTAAGCAATATGTGGAATCAGCCATAAAAAATATTTAAGCAATGACCAAGCATGTTTGGAACTATATATATTTAAATAATAATTATATTTTTACCATTGAAGTGATTCCTTATGATATTAGTTTTCCTATGAAACCTTTGAGATGATTAAATCTATAATATTTAATATGTATATTTATAATATTTAATTGCTATAATGACTGTGTATAGCACTGTCCCAGCTTAGCTTAGTGGGTTGCAGAAGTGACTCTCAACAATTCATGGGAAGTAGTAAAATCCTTAAAAATCTTAGAATTCTGTATTTTTCTCTTGAGAATGCCTGTCAATAAATAAAAGAAAAATGATTGCAACATTACTTGAAAGTTTCCCCCACCCTAACCCAAGCTACGAAGAGCAGATAGGTCCCTTTTGTATTTTCTTTTAACTACTTTGATTTCATTCTAGAACAAAGCAAGGGAACAGACAGTAAGATCTAGAGTTAATGAATGGAACCTATGGAAAGCAAGGTGGGACTTCTAGGAGGCATCTCCCTGACAAAGGCACACACACCCATTGAAGTTCTGCCACACCTTTCCTGTCATGGCTGTTGTCAAAGTGCCAGAACAGCACCCATGTTGTCCCCAGGAAGTGGAAGTGCAGAGCTTGGTCCTAGGGCTCAGCAGTGCTGAACTGCTCAACCAGCCTCCTTGAAACTGACTGTTACTGCATTTCTCTGCATGTGACAAATTTTAAACAGAATCATTATGTATTAATGCATTCGCCCACTTCCAGCCCAAAGCACAATATATATCAACAAGATATTTGAAAAAAATCTAAATGAAGTAATACATTTGCCACACAATACTATTCTTATCTTTCTAGTAGTGAAATATGGTCCTGGCTGAAGTCAAAGGGTTAAAGTGACGATTCTGTTCACTACCATTCCTTGTGCTTATCTTGTGAGAGAGATGCATTTATTACTGAATATGCTTTCCCCATCAAAGTTGCTTTCCCTCCAAATTTGCTAAGCATGATTTAACATATACATTTGAAATACTCTTGGGGAAAAACAATTATTAAACACTATGAAGTCTCTAATTTGCATGTGATTGTTATATCATGTTCAATAAATTCTGTATAGAATAGTAAGTTGCTAGTGAGTTCCTACCTCCCACTGTTGACCTACCCACATTCGCTACCCATTATATTAGAAGTAGAGTGATTTGTAATACCTGAGCTAATAAAATATACCATGATAACGTAAATCATCTGAGAAAATATTTAAGTTTTGCTACTTCTTGGTATTAAAAATTGGAATATATAGAACATATGAAGTGGTCACAAAATGAAAATAATGGTAGTTGTGCCACTTATAGAAAAGAGAGGTAGATTATCAAATAGATCATCATATTCATAAGTATGAATTATGCATCATAAAATTGATTTTAATGTATTTAAAATATAAAAAGTGAGCACTATAATGCAGAAATTAGTACATCTGGGTTTGACTCTACACACCAAAGGAAGCTAGCTTATTCCTCCTCTGGTGGGGCAAACATTCATTTATTCCACATTCTGAGCTCTGCTCCGAGTTGAAATGATGGGGAACATATTTGTACACAGAATAGGAGTCTCATCTGGAAACAACACATAGTGTTCATAAGGAAAGTCATAGTAATTTAGTTTAAATGGATTTCAGTGAGAGCTAAAACAGAAGTACCAGTGCCCACACAAAGAAAAGGAACAGGGCTGTCTTTAAGAACAGAAGTTGACAGGATTGCCAAAGGCTTTCAATCTCACTGCTCTAATCCCATTCACCAAGTAATCGGGAGGTAAATTTGTCTTTCTGTGGATTCTGAAAGTGGATCTGCATTTAAAGAATCATGTGTTTAAATCATCACTGCTTTCTGTCTATCTGAAGCAGTGTATAAATTTCAGTCAATGAAATTGAGCAAATGAGTGAGAGGCTGATCACTTTTAGGTGGCAGGATTTCATTGTTTTTGTACATTTATCAAGATGGAAATGAGACTCTGGGCCCTGCATGACCATGTCACCAAGATTCAGCCCACTCAAAGGCTGCTGCGAAACTCAAACATCCTTCCTGAGCACCAGTCACTAGATAGAACATAGCAGTGGGGAACACTGACCTCATGTGTAATATCTGCTTGTTCCATCCTCTCTTTAGCATTCACCAAATGAATGTCATAGACATCCTTGGTTTCCTCTTCTCTCCTTTTTCTTGCCCACTGTGCCACTTAGTGCACAATTACCAGATCTAAAAGATCTTGAGTGCTGGAGTGATGGCCCAATAGGTGAAGCACTTGCTATGAAAAAGTAGGGACCTGCATTCCCAGCACCCATACTAATGCCAACATAGCAGTGAACACCTACAATTCCAGCACTCATGAGGCTGAGATAGGCAGATCTCTGCAGCAAGCTGACTAGCTAGACTAGCCAAATTGGGAGCTCCGGGTTTAGTGAAAGACTTTGCCCAAATAAAAAGTGGAAATTTGGGCTGAAGAGATGGCTTAGCAGTTAAGGCATTTGCCTGCAATGCAGAAGGACACAAGTTTGATTCCCCAGTGCCCATATAAAGCCAGATGCACAAGAGGGTGCGTGCATCTGGAATTCATTTGCAGTGGCTGGAAGCCCTGGCGCTCCTATTCTCTCTGTTTCTCTGACTGCCCCCCCCTCAATAAGTAAATAAAATGTTTAAAAAATAAAAATATTTTAAAAAGTGGAGATCCATTGAGGAACACACCCAACATTTACCTCTGGCATCCATACACAGACCCACATATACACACATACATACACACATGTAAGCATGCCACACACAAAAAAATTGTTTTAATTTTTAATATATTTCAGAGAGTATTTAATGGATATTTACTAAGTTTCTGAGAAATTAGTTAAATGTAGATGTCTGAATAATCTTATACTAAAGACAGCTTGGATTTTTCTGTCCTGATTAATAGAAAACTCCACAACTATAATAGAAATTGACTAGTCACTTTGTATATACGACACACATGTAAAGGCTTCCACATTATTCAAACAATGCTTAACAGCATTTGCTTACCTTATTTTAGTATGAGTGACATACAAAATTACTAGACAAAATTATATATATATACATATATATATATATATATATATATATATATATATATATATATGTATGTATGTATTTGGTTTTTCGAGGTAGGATCTCACTCTAGTCCAGGCTGACCTGGAATTCACTATGGAGTCTCAGGGTGGCCTTGAACTCATGGTGATCCCCCTACCTCTGGCTCCCAAGTGCTGGGATTAAAGGCGTGCGCCACCACGCCTGGCCTAGACAAAGTAATATTGATAAATGAGATTCAACATGATGAAAGAGGCCACACACACACACACACACACACACACACACACACAC
>PVHP010039157.1:0-16506 GCA_004024765.1 Zapus hudsonius | reverse complement strand
ATGTTTCTCCATTTTGTTTTATGCAGGGTAATTTAATTTCTATTTTTATTTGATCTTCCTTTAGAAACTCATTCCCCAGTGTATCTAGCTACTTTATTTATGATCATTTGTTTTATTCTTTTTATCAATTCTAGAAAACTTTGGTGTAAACATTTTGGAAATGCTTTTAGAATACCTGTACCTGAGGTTTCCTAGGATGGAAGGGGGAGAACATCTCCATTTTTCACAGTGACAAGCAAACTTTTCCAATTTCTACTCTATCATGGAGGATGAAAAGTTGCCCCTGAGATTTAGTATTAAAACTTTGTATTCTTGTTAGTCGATTTATTGGGTTTTAAAATATTTTATTTTATCTTAAGCAGAGAGAGAGGGGGAGAGAGAAAGAGAGAGAGCACCAGGGCCTATTGCCCCTGCAAAAGAACTCCAGAAGCATAGGCCAGTTTGTGCATCTGGCTTTATGTGAGTACTGGAGTATCCAGCCCCATGGCATATGTCAGGCCCACGTCCATGTGGCTCATTTGTCCATGATACAATGAGGAACTGCTAGTAGCCTGCTGTCTTCTACTGAGATCAACACAACAAAACCAGACTGAAGTTTCATGTTGGAAACTCACTGGACACAGAATGGACTCCCACTGAGGAAAAGCATGAAGTCTTGCTAGAGTCCTGAGAGATGCCCACGTCTGTGTGATGGATGAATCATTGCTCAGGAGAGGGGAGATATCAGGGCAGAGTCTGTGGTTTCCAATGTTCCTGATTGAGTCTAGAAGAAAAGTAAGGTCTCTTGTGTATCTGCTTAATTTAAAACAGCTTTTCTCATCAAGTGGAGGAGAGACTGGCTGGAAAGAGAAAGTGATTCAGTGGAAAGAATGCTGATGGGGGAATGGGAGGGTGGTGAGAAGGAATTAGGATTATGGTATATTGTCTATAGTTGTGGAAATTGTCAATAAATTGTTAAAATATGATAATGAAAAACCTTAACCACTGAGATATTTTTCCTCCCTGAATTACTGGCATTTTAAGGATTGTTGTTTTCTATGTTTTAGTCCTTTTATAAACTGTCTATGAGTCTCTTATCTGCAGGCTTTCTGTGGTTTTTCATAATTGTAGATAGAAATTACTCATAGATGACGTTCTTTTCTTCATTAACATGTGTTATTAATATCATTCATCTTTTCTCTCTATAAAATATTTTTAAAGATGAATTTTAATTGGGTTATCATTTTTTATCTTCTTATAAAACCTTTCCTTACTGAAAAAATAAACATGCTCTATTTCAGTATAGTTTTAAAATTTTATGTTTTGATGATTTACCAGAGTACTTAACATATATCTGAAAAATATTTCCATGTATAGCATGATGTGGGGACTAAATTACCTGTTTTTGCATAAGGATGTCAAAATGTCTTAGGCCGATTATTTACAGGTGTGTTTGTTGTTAGAGCAACCATGCCATAATTATGCGTAAGGTGAAAGATATTCAATTAATTAATTAATTAATTATACATAGCTTGTATTGTAAAATTTTTAATTATCAACACTATTATTGTCACTGATATTAATAACAAATAACGTTGTTTATTAATAGCTTCTAAATACAGAGGCATAGTAAGAAGCCTTGTGAGTTTAAAAGTTACTGTGAAACTTTGAGTTGAGTGGATAGGAGCAGTAGTGATGTGTAGTCAGGTGATGAATGGAATACCATTAAGAAGACCAGCTATGAACCCATATACACTCTACTGGATAATATAGTTGTAAGATATTCAGAATCTCAGCGAACTTCAGTTTCTTTGCCAGTAACATATCCTCATTAATACAAATCCTGCTTCTTTCAAGCAGGATCTCAGGCTCAAGTGAGTGATGTGATTAAATTTTCTTATATAAAACCAGTTATAGTGGTGCAAGCCTATAAACCACTTCTTCCCACAAAATATTCCAACAGTAAATACCTGATTAGTATTAATACATGCCATAGTTCCCAACTATCACAGACTAATGTCAAATATATATATATATATATATATATATATATATATATATATATATGTCAAATATATATATATATATATATTATTAATATATATATATATATATAAATATATATTTATATATATCTCAGTCCTCACACATTATTTTGCATGTGTATGCATGCTCATCTGTATGCTGTTGCATATATTATGTAAAGGGGGTTGCATAGATGCCAAAATGGTTTTCAGTTACTGAGGAATGACACCTGAGTTTTTCTTCTGGCCTCCACATAAGCACCCCCCAACACACACACACACACACACACACACACACACACACACACACACACACACACACACACGATGTTGTGTGTAGATGTTGTATGTCTTCCTCAGTCACTGTGTGCCTTCGTTTTTAGATAGGGTCTCTCCCTGAACCTAGAGTTCACACACTCACCTAAACTAGCTAGTGAAGGGATCTCCTGTCTCTGCCTCCCCAGCGCTAGTACTGCACACTCTCACATAGGTTCATGGGATGTGAACTCAGGTCCTCATGCAAGCACTCTACTTAGTGAGACATCTCCCCAATCACAATATCTTTTTGAAGTTAAGTGTAATAATACATGCACATGTAAATAACATGATTTGTTATTTACACCTTAGTAATAAATTTTATGAGAGTGACTGATCTCACCAAAATTATCTAAGGGACTAAAGATTTGAGGCTCATTATATTTGCATCCGTCCAATCTGCACTCTTATGTTAGACTCAACCTACATTTTTTATTTTTTAAAGATGTAATGTGGCACTGTCTAATGGAGTAAGAATGTCAGATGGAGAGCACTTATTTTCTTAATTTTATGGATAACCATAGCTCCTTTCTGTGTGTCGGTAAGGCAGAGTGTTTATAGTTCATTTTGAATATGCAAGAACTGCCAGAAGCAAAACTCTCTTCCGTACCTTCTAACCAACTCCTGATATCTCATATATCCACTTCAGAATGCAAACAAATGGAACCCACTAGGAAGAAATTTGGGCGCTGATGCGTAAGAGGACTGTGAGGAATCCCTTCCTTCTTTTTTCCCAATAACTGAAGTTAGAAGTAATTAAACCACATAAGTCTGTTACAAGATCAACAGTGTCACAGGAGTCAGAAATATTAGACTTAACCAAAATGTAAAACAAGAAGACAAAAAAAGCAAGGACAATGGGGGAAATGATGTAATATAAATTGTATTCCCCACTGACTGATAGAAGCCAGCTACATGCTGCAGCATGGTGAGTCCTGGCATTCCACTTGCAGGAATTATAAATGCATTTACAATAAGATTGTTTCCATGGTGCTTGCAATTGCTTATTTTCTAAGTCACACATCTTACTAAATCCTATAGTAATTATTACTACAGACAGTTTGGATCATGGGCTAATCTGTTCTTCAGATCAGCCCATGAATATCTAGTTTTAAGACCTGATTGATGGTTAATGTTGGTTAGAATTTCCTCAAACATAAGCACCCTCTCTTTCTTCCTGAATAATATGTTTACCACACTTTAAAGATAAAACTACTTTAGACTGTAGCAAAAATCACAGTATCTGAAATAAAGATAAGCATAGTGTATGAAAACTTTCACCACATTCCACACACATTCTAATACTATTAAACTATTTACATACTACAAAAGAGACCATGGAAATGAGGCATGCATTACCTGTTAAGCAGTCCTTCCAATCTGAAGACAGTTGCCATAAACTTTCTTTAGTATATTTGTAAGTCCAAGATGGATATGCATGTATACACACACACACACAAATACACACACACACACACACACACATCCTTTCTTATGTAGCATTTAGTGACTTAATGGACAGCTGTTGCTTTAATTATGATTAAATTATTCATGGTCATTACCTACAAAATATATTTTGAGGCCTTGGGACATGACTTAGTAAATTGTCTGGCAAGCATTAGGATCTCAATTCAATCCCCGTAACTCATGTAAAAACAAACAACAACAACAAAAAGCCTGGGCAAGGTGGTGTGGTGCTGTTTGCTCCTGACCCCAGGAAGAGACAGAAAGATCACTGGTACTCTCTAGCCAGCCCATCTAGTCTACTTGGAAAGGTCCTGACCAACAGGACGATGGGAAACCCTGACTGAAAAATGGTTGTCAGCTACTGAGGAATGACACCTGAGTTTCTAGTCTGGCCTCCAAACATGCACACACACACCCCACACACACATGCACACACACACAAAAAAAATAAATGTACAGTTCATTGCTTCAATGAACCAATTTGTAGGTATTCTATTGTAATCTTTGATCATTAACAGAATTTACCTCACTACAGAGTTTGCAAGCAAAGAACTATAATGTCTGAACCATCTTCTCAGTGTTTCTTATTATCAGATGCTTAGAAAAAAATAGGTTTGAAAAAATATAGTGCTGGAAATAATTTAAGAAATTATTCAATGTTTATCTTACTGCTCTAATATTCAGTTGGCCATATGTTTAAAATTATACTTTGTATAATATATCACACAATTGATTGACATGTGAATGGTATGAGTTTACTGTGTTGCTGAATAAGCATAATTTTCTGGATAGTGTCCTCTCTATGCTTCATCACAGAACAAGGACATAGACCTCATGGAGAACAATGTGCAGCCATTTCTGGTACTGCTAAAATTGAAAGCTAAATGCCAATGTCCTCTGCCATGATCTGAAAAGTTGATGGAGTAGTTACAACAGCATCTTAAGTATCACATATGTAAACAAGGAAGCAAGGGGAATGAGAGATTTTATAGTCATTATTTCATGGGTCATAAATAAAACAGTTTAGAAACAGGACCTATAAAGTTTCTCTACAAGGTTACTCTGCGTATATTATCTAGACACATTCAGCTTCTTGGCACACCAGGAAATATAACTAATCACTGCTGCATTTATTCTATTTGCATCAGCTCTCTTAGTGCTTGTCTTGGCTATGTATAATCAAGGAGAAATGTGTTAAACCTGATATATGTTCTCCTTCATATCTAGTCCACTGTTTGGCTACTTAGAATGAGAAATTGTGAGATTGTTTCTCTTTCATCCCGCGTGCAAATTTGTGTTGAGGTGCCAGCCTTAAATAAGAAACTACCTTAATCTTAGCTTTTTATTATTTGTGATAACAGAAAGGAATGTGGTTGCAAATTGTTATACATTTCATTAATAATAATGGGAATATATTTGTAGGTGAGAACATATAAACAAAAACCAGTAAATGGAAACTATACAGAAAAAAGTACTTAATCACTGAAATTCTAAATTTTTGCAAAGCACAAATTACCCTCAACATTTCATTGTATTTCTATTGGTTGCAAAGAATGGCCTTTATTTAATACACTTGAGTTCCTAGGCACACAATTCCTCCCATTTAACCAGTAATGCTTGGTTTGAAGAAATGGGCAAGTTAGGATATTTTCACTAGAATCTTGGACTTTATCTGCAAAGAAATAAAAAGTGGACAATTTAAACACATGTACATGTGTTGCAGTTTATTCAGTGAATATTTGAAATATTCAGACAGGTGACCCAAACAGGATCATTTGCTTGCATATACATAGATTGTTACAGCTAATGATTACTAAGTTCTGAAGGCTGAAGCTTAGTTAAATATAACAACCTGAAAGCAACGCTTCAAAAGTCTATGTGAAAAGGACAAAGAAAGGATAGAGATGACCTTTCCAAAAATTTTTGCCATGAAACAAAGCAGAAAACTTGACAGCCTTTTAAGAAGGGCATGCTGTAAAAAGAAATGGTGTTTGTTAAGATAGATGAAATTAGAGCAAATATGATATCTAATAAAAATAACCTTCCAGAAAATATTTTTTGCATTCATATAAAAGCTGAAGATACTCTAACCACTAGGGTAGCTTGACCTCAGAACTCAGAGCACCATAAGAATTTCTGACCCTGCTCAGATCATTATGAAAAGTTCACATAACTCAAGTTTACCAGTTCAAGCTACTTGAATATTTAATGATTGTCACTCCATGTTTAATTCACCCTTTATTATATAATAGATGTCATTTGAGAATTTATGTATCATAACTCAGTAAATAGATCTATGCCTAAAATTAAGGCTGCTATTATAGAAAATAATTAATAATTTCCTGTGTTGACTTGTATTCAGTGAATTACAATGCAGTAACTCATATGCATATTACTCAGAAGGACTATTTTAGCACTATTGTTCCCTTAAAAGAGTGAATGACAAGTTTGGGAAAGGAGTTGGAATGGCATCTCTCAGGAAGAATGTCCTTTCTTTTCAGGGAGCAGGTGCAGGACAGACATCTGCATTCACTTTCTACAGGACTGCCGCACACTAGTATTCATATTTCTCATACTTGCAGCTCCTAAGCAAAAGGCCTATCTTGCATTTGGGTTTTTCTCCAGAAAAGTTGCTTTTTGAAATTATTTTATAGATTTGGGGCAAAAAGAATCATCAATACAAGGGAAAAAGAATTTTTAGAAATGCAACTTTGATGCAAATTATCTCACCTCAGATTCTAAACATAAAATGACCGAAACAGTGTGGACCTGAGTTTAAAGAATATTTTCAGGAGTTGATTTTGAAGACTATCAAATGTACTTCAGCTCTTGTTTTGACTTCTCATATGAATTTATATATGATCTGTACTTCATATGCATATGATATAAGCACTTAGGAGAGTGATCAGAGATAAAAGGGAGAAATAATTGGGTGAGTCTGAGGACAAGAGAGAGTTTCAGTTCTCAGTTTCTGTGAAGATGAGTCGTGAATGAGAACATTCAAGGTTTTTACTTTGTTTTATATTTCTATGAACTATGTAGTCAGTATTTAGAAAATATATATTCTATCCTTTTATATTTATTTTCCAAGAAAATTGGTGGTTTATCCCAATGTTTATAACACCATTTTGTTAGCAATGAAGAGATTTGTATGTCTTTATATTACTAAGAGTTATTTATGTATTTATATTTATATGTATATTTATACTATTAAAAATCGATTTATCTTTAACTTCCTCACAGAGGGTTAGTTAAGTTTCACACATAGTTAAGCATATATTATATTGTGAATTTTAATGAAATTTTGGAAATGGTGACTGAACTATGACTATGTATGCCACGGAATATTAGATAGCATTTTCAAATGTTATTCTCAAGAATTCTGTTATATTAGAAAATAAAAAAAGAACTAAAATTTTTAAGTCCTGAGTCTATGGAGAAGTAAACTATTTTCAAATTATTACTAGTAGTAAAGATTTGCATATTTTTATTTGTTTTCTTTATATGCATCTATGTTTTACAAACTTTTACACAGGGACTATATAGATATCTAAAGGTACAGGTGATAAAAATACAATGAATCAGTCATGTAGGGTTTATTTAAATGGGCATAACTTTAGGGAGGTTACTCTGTTTATATTAGAATATTCAAATTTGTTGGTAGTGAATTTAGAGAATTCATTTTCACAATTTTCCTTTATTGAAATAAAATAAGACTTTGTAACACCTAGAGTAGAACAGCAAATCACAATATTCCTAACATGTGATAACTGATATTGAGACCCTGCTTCGCACAGTCTTTTTCCACACTTCTGTCCTTTTTTCTTTCCTTCCTTTTGTTTGGGAAATTGCGACATTTAAAACCTTAGATCGGTTGGGAAAAGAGTTGAGGAAATTTGCATAACTAAATGAAGCATATAGAAATCATGACTGCAACTTGGCTGGACTTGCTTTTGGATTTTATTTGGATGAGTTGGTATAGCACAAGCAGAAATAAGAGTGAAGGGCGTTGAGGTCCTGCCCATAGAGACATTGTTTTTTTCTAGTGGAGGATGAAGGAGGGTAAAGAAGAAGGGAAGCTGTCTGATTTCAGAACTGAGATTTGCCCAATGGCCATGTAGACCAGTCCATCTATGCTGGTGAAATGGCACCTACTGTTAAGCATGGAGCAGTAGCTTTGCAATGTGGCGCCTTTGTTCCATAGAAGTATATGCATGAGAGACAGAGAGAACTTCTTCCCATATCTAAAAATATGTAAGTGTTCCACCCTGGGAAAGCTAGTAGAAGGAGTAGGAGACACCCAATGCACATGGGATAAAGTTTGCTGTTACATGGAACCCAATTGAAGAACTACTAATTCATATTATCGATAAATTTACATGTAAAGGTAATGTAGATTTCTGTGTTTAGCCAAAAGTGCACATTTCATTGAGAGAGAAGTTATTAAATGGTCATGGGAGAGCCAGTGATAGAATAGGAAAGACAGTGGTGCAATGAAAGCCCCATGGTGAGTGTTCAGAAGTCAAAGTGGTTCAACACTTTTAATGATTTTCATTTTCTATTAAGCATATACTCACATGCTAGAGTGCCATCACCCACACCTGTGCCAGACTTTCAAAAAGTGAAACAAATGAACAACAAAACCTTATAGACCTATTTTTACATAGAATTTATTTTCCAAACTTGTAATTATGTGGAGATACATGTCTGTTGACCATGATAAAGAAAAAATTTGCTAGCATAACATGCAAATTATTTAAAAGATAAATGCTATTATTGAATAATAAGAGCTGAAATTGTTTTAAAATTTTAGTTGAGAAACACGGAAAATAAAATCCAGTTTTGATTTTCATCCTTATATGCAGAAAGAGGCCCTTGAAATCATTGCACACCAAACAACCGACATAGGTACTATCATTGGCTTAGATTATTTCAATAATATTATTTAAAATTATCTGCTCCAGCTTTTTACATTGAGCAAAAGTGAAAATACAAAAAGACTAGAGACATCTGTTACAGCTGCATTTTTATGTGATATCATATCAAGCCTACATAATATCATCAGTTAAAACTTATTAGTAATCATAGACTTCTGCATAGAAAATTATCTTAAAACCAAATGAGTAATAATTTTAAAAATATAACTCTAAAAGATAGAAGATAATATTGATTTTGCCTATAACAATATAGCTATTAAAATGCTATCTCACAAAACCCAATTTTACCAAAGATATTATCACAATACATCCACAAACAAGTTAAGAGTTGGGCTGGAGAGAAAGCTCAGCAGTTAAAGGCACTTGCTTGTAAAGCTTGATGGTCCAAGTTTGATTAGGACCCACATGAAGCCAGACATTCAAAATGGTGCATGCATCTGGAGGCTGCTTGCAATGACAGAAAACTGTGACATGTCCATATTCATCTCTCTCCCTTTCTCTTCGCTGTCTCAAAAATAAATTAAATATTATTTTTAGAACGTCCAAGGTCAGTCATAGATGAACATGAACAGTTTTAAATTAAATTTCTTCCCAGCATAATTGTTATAGTGTTTGTTTCTTCACTTATATCAATATATTTTACAATTTTGGAAATTGTGCTTTCAGTGCTCCATTTGTGGGAAAGAGACTTGTATAACACAAACTGTCTATCCCATGAATCACCATGAAGGCCGGGAACTCATGATACATGTTTGCTTGTTTGCTTGTGCGTTTTATATTATAGATAGCAGTAAAATTTAAGTTTAAGTGTTTAGATGGAAAATCATAAATAAATAATACTTAAGAAAAATGACTACTCTTAATTCTGAAATTATGATTAAATATATATTGTGAAATCAATCTCCAAGTACAAAGTACAGAAATGTACTATATATAAATGTCTATCCTGGATAAAGCATCAAATACATGACCACATCTTAAAGAAAAAACAAAACCATGTAACTCTATAAAATACAAGAATGAGACGAGAGAGAGAGAGAGAGAGAGAGAGAGAGAGAGAGAGAGAGACCACAAACATTTCTGTCATGCTCCCAACAAATTAAGAGAAATCCTATGTAATTCTGTACCACAATTAAGAAGGGAAAATAGAAAAGAAATGTTGAAAATTCAGTGAGGCAGCATGGGTAAGATCATTTGTATAGTACAGGTTATTGAACAAGTGTGTCAAAATAAGTGTTTTATAATAAGTTAAATATGACTAAAGAGTCAGAGATACAAAATTTAACAGGCAAATTTGAAAACCCAAACATTCTATATTGTAAGTTATAATCTAAATGTCAATAAGTATTAATCAACATATTAGATACTACTAAATACATGCTTTTCATTTCACATTAATGGCATGTGTTTCCTGAAATGGGGTAAAAATTTAAATTCACACTTGGCTTGAGATTGAATTGTATTTAAAAATTTTAAAAATTGCATGCATTTCTACAACTTTTCCTTTTAATATTTATATACATTGGGTATGTATGTATATGGACAAACATATATACATGGATACTAAGAAAGCATTTTGAATGAGGTGTGGACCAGTATGGAAGAAATAAACTTTGTATTTTATAAGAAGTATATCACATTATCTATGGTAGTAACTCATTCATGGGATGACTTCTGTGAAGGAAATTTAGATTAACCCCATGACAAGATGTACACACCCATGCAATAGTAGAAACCTACCTAGGTGGGTAACCAAGGGCTGTTTGATTGATTGGCCAAAAGATCTGCTCAGTAATAAGGAACCCATAGCAGGAACTGGGATCCAAGCCAAAGTCCTATGGATACCAGCAATCTGGACTCCAGGGAGAAGGGTCCACTAACATTTGACCTAAAGAGAGGATACACCCATCATAATCTCCAAACAGTCAATGCTTATCCAATTTATCCTATGCTGATCTCATTCTCCTCTGGAGAATCTGTTTTAATTTTCAGAAAGCAGTGAGAAGCAAGGACAACTTAATTCTACCAAGACCAGAAATGATAACTCACTCCCTGGCAGGAGATGAACCACCCCTCACCACAGAGGAATTGGAGAGATGAGCAAGAGTGCTGCTTCCACAGTGAGCCGACAACCTGTGCCAGGGCGATGGAGAACAACAGTAAAGATACTCAAAATGTACCAACGCAGAAATCCAGAATCTGCTAAGAGCTTAACACTAGAGTAGTCTTAAAACACATCCACTTTGGCCCAGGGAATTTTGTGGAAGATGGGCCAGATTGTAAGAGCCAAGGTGGCTGGGAATATCCAGAGGCTTTGTCCCCACCCCATAGTGACAGCTACTCAAACAACTCATATCCCACCACCCCAAAATATATACCAGCAATAGTAACACAGGATTTGCTCATACAAAGTTTCTCCTTATTAAGTAAATTAAAATCTTGGTTAAAGCCCACCCACTTTAGCTTTGCATAAAGACACATAAGGAGAATTCAAAATATTTACTGCAAGTGAATTTTGGTTTATGGTTGAAATAAGAGCAGGATGAAAAATAGCTTTCCTATAATATCAGTTTTTATTGTGTAAAAATACCAATGTCTATTTTATGTTGGCATTTTACAAGGTTCCTTACATATGACTAGAAAAGTATATAAATCCATAATTATTAATACACAAAAATGAATGAAGAATTGGATGCAGATAGTAGGCAGTCATTGTCATTCACTCAAAACTTAATTTCATAAGTGTTTTGGCTTTTGACTTATTTTGCTAGTGATACATCTTGCAAAGAAACATTCCTTCAGCTGCTCACTGTATTCCTGTTCATTCTGACTTGTGGTAACTCAGATTGCCTATAAATCAGGAACTTTAAAACATCTTTTCAATGTAAATAATTCTTAAATAATGGAATTTCAGATAAGCATATATTCTTTTGTTCATTCTTTAGAAAGGAGGACCATAGGGGACAGATAGAATGTTAACTAGGATAGGTGTGACTGGCCAGGTTGGGGGCGTTTGATATTTACACTTTAAATCTCGATATTTCTTGATGTTAAGCGGGGAATTGGGGATAACAACTCATTGTTTGCCCACTAAATATTGTAACTCATTATGGGCAATATAAAAAGAAGAAAAAAAGAGTTCTTTATTCTTTAGGAAATCTCCAGAGGAATTATTTTTAAAGAATGCATTTATTTCATCAGACACAAGAAGAAGCGTGAAACATAATAAACGTGGTACCCTGCGTACTTATTTCTTCCATCTCACTAATTTTCAAAAAAAATAGATTTTTATATGCACCATTATGTCTTTTGTTAGTGTGTAGGCCTCCTTATGCTCCTGACTTTTTGTGGACCAAAGGCTGCATTTTAGTTATACTGTGCCTCATTGAGAACCATCTCAATATATTTTATATTGAGATATGGATGAAACAGTACATTTCAGGGCAAAATGTATTCAATTAATTGGAGAATCAGATTAATTACCAATACTATATTAGATTTGAGCATATAGTTACTTTTGAAAGAAGTGAATGTAACTGAACCATAGAACCAAACTGAACTTAACTCTTTTTTTTGTTTTTCAAGGTAGAGTCTCGCTCTAGTCCAAGCTGACCTGGAATTCATTCTTGAATCTCTGGGTGGCCTTGAACTCACAGCGATCCTCCTACCTCTGCCTCCCGAGTGCTGGGATTAAAGTCAGGCATGCGCCACCACGCCCGGCCAATGAATTTAACTCTTATCTCTGCTTTATTTATTCTGAGCTGGCTTTTTGATAATATATGTTTCAGTTCAAAAATTAATAATAAGTCAAAATCAGATCAAAAAATAGTGAGATTCCCTCTTTATAATGTATAAATTCCTAAAGCTATCTCTTATGTAACTGGATGTTTATTCTTATTAAAAACAATTTTTTTATTCTTTTATTCATGTTAGAATGCTTTTAAAAATATATATGTATACATACATTCTACAGCTTTAATTTGTAATCAGTCCTTAACAATGTCCCCAAACTATGTTTATAGACCCAGAGAAGAGTGGCCATGTTACAAAACCAAAACAACAACAAAGACAATTGACCCATGCAGCATGGAGAGATCGAGGGGCAAAGAGGAGAATGGGCTGCAAGTGAGGTCAGTATTGAGACTCGAATTAGTCAGGAGGCTTTGCACACCCTGTTGGGTAAAGGTCTTCCAGATCATTCTCTTGCCAAGCAGCTGACATAATTTCTATCTTTGTCCCCTTCATAGAAGGCTTTAAAGGAGTACGAAGGAATACTTAGAAAAAAGTGAAGAGATACTTGTCCCGTTATGATACTGTTATGTAACATTTTTGTTAACTTTGAAAGAACCAGGGAAATAGCCCCCTGTACAACAAATGTGCTCCATTGAATAAAGCCTTACTATTTTAAATCTTAGCTGTATTTTTAAGCATCTTTATCATGAATAATTACATGTATTGTATGAGCAAATCTTGTGATGGTGACTGATCCCATTTCCTTCCTCTCTGTCCCTCACCCACTGAGGTCAATTCTTGGTGCACATACTGGATCTGTCCTTAGGATAAGGGGTTATGAACTGCACCAGAGGTAGCCAGTTTTTCTTTATTTCTTCCCCCTTTGTGTGTTGTTGCTGAGAGGGGCAATGTTTCCGGATATTCCCCCCCACACCATGGTTCTTACAATCTTTCAGCCCCCTCTTCCGCTCAGATCCCTGAGTCATGCCGGGTGAGTTTTAAGTCAGCTTTATTGTTGAGATAGATCTAAGTGTCACTGGACTTCTGCTTTGGGTTGTGTTGGGTATCACTGCTGTCTGTCTCAGATAACCTATAAATGGCCATTGGCTATATTTTATCTACTCTGAGAAGTTCTACTATGTCTCTGAACCTGTAAGTTGACTTTGGATGGACTTCAGTGCATGCTATTTCTTGATATCAGTTTTTGAATATTTTTGCATGTGTGGTGTACTTTTACATGCCTCTCATTCCAGTAAAATCTGGACTGTTTTACGACAGCAATCTCTTTCCACTATATAAGTTATGAGGCACGCCTGCCTGCCATTCACCACTTCTCCTCTTTATCTTTGTGTGCCCAGATCCTAATTATCTTTTAGAAAAATATCCCCAGTGTCTCTATGACGGATTTGCTGATTTTTTGTTCCCACTGTCCATTCTTAGGCTTGTGACCCTCACAATATTTTGTGAATCTATGTTGTTCTTTTGTCAAAGTCCATTAATAAAGCACACAACTGCTTTTGTCCTTAGGATTTCTTTATGGCCTTGGTTTTCACCTTAGTGATCTCTAAAAGCCCTCTCCTTTATTCTTCACTTCTAGGATATCATACAGAGAATTGTTTACTAAAGAATATTTAAAGATACATTGCTTAGAGGTCCACCACTTTGCCACATAATAAGGAGGGAAGAGGGAATAAAGAAGCTTAAGAGATGGCTCATCAGCTAAGGCGCTTGCCTGAAGAGGCTAACGACCTGGGTTCCATTCCCTACTACACACTTAAAGCCACATGCATCTGGAGTTCATTTGCAGCAGCTGATGGCCCTGGCGTGCCCATTCTCTCTCTCTCTCTCTTTCTCTCTCTATCCTTGCAAGTAAAAATATAATAAATATTTTTAAATACAGAAAAAAGGAATACAAAACCTGAATAATAAATCTGAGCTCATATGTACAAGCAGAGCTATCAAAACTCTGTGATATTTGAAAATTAATCTGTCATTGGTTTTATCATTTTGAATATTTCTGTTTAAAACATATATAATTTTCAAAATATTGGCACAGATATGGGGGAAGATATATAGTTTGTGATGCTTTCAAATCTTATCCCAAAGTCGCACACTCAAATAGACAAAACCCCTCTCTATGGATGAAGACTGATAACAGGTATGTCTTTCGGCTCTGTGTGGACTATTTTTCAAGGTTAAAGCCTGCAACAAGTCTCCAGCTTCATGTTTCTATGGGTAATATTTATCTACATCTTATTAGCCAGTCACAGCTGAGATTTAGAAGTACAAAGTTCATGATTTATCTTAGTTTTCCATTTACTGTGTAGTTTAAGTTAAGCTACACTGCTTCTGCAAGGTTCTAACGCATGAAAGAATGAATTGAACTTCTCTCATTATAAGCATTGAAATATACATGGGAAAATCCTAAATGAACTTTTTCTATTTTATAATGCCACTAATGTCTCATTATCAAAGGAAAACAATTAGCTAAATAAGAAGCTATTAGGTTGTTTGTTTGGAGCCAAAACAAGTGATAAGGATAATGTAATTGCTAGGTTTTGTTCCCTACTGTAGAAAAAACACAGGCATATTTTTGTCACTGTTTCATCAAAGGCAATCATTGTAGACAGTCAGTCTGACCAAAGATCATTAGAAAGATTTCTCCTCAATAATAAGTGCTTTTAAAAAATTTGCTTGTATTATATTAAAGACTTCTTAAGCTCCCATATTCAATTTGCCTGGAAAGGTTCTGTGGTGCTAAATGATAAGTGGGCATTGCTGAAGAAGCTAGACACTGACTGAAGAGAGTGGGACTTCAGATGAAGAAGTAGAAGCTATACTTGGGGGTTAGAGTTCCTCCAGCATTTACTTAACAAACAAAGTGCTGAGTTGAGTGTGTTGCCAATCTTCAAGATGCTTCTTACTAGCATTTTATAGCATCAGAGGATTTCTTTCCTTTCTCCTATTACAAGCCAGTAAAATTCCATTACCTAAAGCTATCAGTTTTGATTTAGCAATAACTTGCTTGTTTTCTGTCATCCGTGCTTTCTAATAGAGAGACAAGCACAGGTTCAGCCTTTAGTCAAAGTACAAGGATTAGAAAATGGATTAAACTCTATATATTAAAAAATCTAAACAGCTAGCAAAATGGCAAACAGTAGCAGCATAATAAGATTATAGTATTCCAGACATATTTGGTCTCCTTTTTGCTTATAAGCTTGTGAAGGGTTGATTTTCAACTAAACCATATTTAGAATGAAGTTATAGGGACTTCTATAAGCAAAATTATTATTAGAATTTGAGAACTTTAGAATCATGCTCTATATAATCCTTGTGATTATCTCAGGGGGATGTGAAATAATCTCCTTAAGCACCTTAGTTAGGTACGGATAATAAAAAAGTAAGGGAAGATGGAAAATTCTGGGGTTACTAAAATTAGCATGCCAAATCAACTTCACATATTTCAATGTGGACATCTACTATTTTACAGTATATAAGTATTTATTTTATATATGCATATACATACACATATATGCATATTAGATATTATGTGTACATATAGTACATTATGCATATATATAGAGAGAGGGAGAGACGGAGACAGAGAGAACAAACAAGCTGTCAAGAATATATTTAAAAATTCAGTTTTAGGCTGGAGAGATGATTCAGTGGTTAAGACTCTTGCCTGAAAAAAAACCTAGTACCCAAGTGTACAGCTAGATGCACAAAGCAGTGCATGTATCTAGACTTCATTTCATTTGTAGTGGCTAAAGGTCCTGGAATGCCCATTCTTCTCCTCTCTCTCTCTCTCTCTCTCTCTCTCTCTCTCTCTCTCTCTCTCTCTCTCTCTCTCTCTAGACAGAATGGACATAGAACTACCAATGGACCCAGCTATCCCTCTACTAGGCATCTACCCGCAGGATGCCACATCTCGATGCAGAAAATTTTGTACAACTATATTTATAGCAGCTCAATTCATAATAGCCAAGAATTGGAATCAGCCCAAATGCCCATCTATGGAGGAATGGACAGCGAAACTGTGGTATATTTAT
>PVHP010039156.1:0-16713 GCA_004024765.1 Zapus hudsonius | reverse complement strand
TCTTCCTGCAGAGTAGACCTGAGTTTTCTCTGCTTTAAGGAAACCTGGTGCTTAACAGGAGACTCCTGGGGCACCAAGGATTCTGGCTTCTTCTCATCACCTCTTTCAGAAAGCATATTCCAGCATTTGGGCAGACTAGGTTTTCCAGCATAATCTGCTTCCCAAGATTGTTCTTCTTGTTTACTTGAGTAACTTATTTTTTTCTCACCTCCTGTGCTTGTATCTCTGGCTGTGGAAGTTCCACAAGGGACTCTGACTCTTTGACAGACTCAGTCTTCATTAATTGCTTTTTCTTTTCTGATTGCATCAGCATGTCTTCCTCTAAGGACACTTCTTTTTCCTTAGAATTTTTGGGAACTGGGATACTTTCAAAATAACCTGAGTTCAGCAGTTTAAACAGTAGATCTTTCATGTGCTTATATGTCGTTCCTACCACTGCTTTCTCACTACCTTCCAAAAGGTCCCAAAAGTACAAGGATGACTGCTCCATCTGGTCTTCGACACTCAGACCTTCACTTCTTTCAGAGCAGGTCAGTTTTGAGAATTGAATGAGGTAGTCAAGTTCATTTGAAGGCAAATACACTGCACCATTCAAGCCTTCTCGGAAGTCTTTTTGCACATGTGTCTGTGTCAAGTTCTGCAGTACATACTGAACCTGAAGAATAGTTTGAAGCTTTTTCTTCTCAGCCTCAAGTTTTAGCATGTTCTCTCTTCTCTGGGCCTTTTTCTGTGCTTTCAGTAGATCTTGGCTTAGTGCAGAGAAAGTTTTCTGAAGCTCCTTGGCAAATTCCAAGTGATGTAGCACTTCTTCATACTTCTCCACTGCAACTGATCTGGGTTAAGGTGTTCTCCATTTTTCAGGCGATCCTTGTAATCTTGCAGTTTGAGCTTCTTCTTCTCGATGTTTCTAATTTTGTGTTTAAGGCATATGAGTCCGTTATCTACATAGGTTTCGTAGGCCTGGGAAGGAGACACAGCAGAGCCGACAGACGACTGCAGGGGGCTCGCGGCCCGCTGGTTTTCCTCGTGTTGGCTGAGGTTCCCGGGGGGGCTTGGCTGGCTTCATAGCCCCCTCTCTTCCCTCCTCTGAATGGCCTGAAGATGACTGGCTTCCAAAAGGGGGTGAAGAGAGTCGCACCATTGACACAGGCGAGGCTCCGCGGCCTCCCGGACGCCTCCAAGCGAGCGCGAGTCCGCAGAGCTGGAGCCGAGCCGGCCGCGCTCGGCGCCCCCGCGGCGCGAAGACACGCCGCCAACGCCGCTCGCGCCCCCAAATAAATTTTTTTTAAAGAAAAAACTTTTCCCTTTTCTGCTGCACAGCTTCATCTCCACTTTTCCAGCCCCCACCATCACACAAACTTCAAGGATTATCTTGACTTGACAAACAGATGATTACTCTAAGATTGTTCTGTTTAATCCTAATAACCAATTTGCAAACCATCCTTATTGACATTTTGTGAAGTAAGAACCTAAGGGATAGAGAAGTTAAATGACTTGTTCAAAGTTACACAGCGATCAGGCTGTATCAGACAATCTTCCAAGAATAACAGAAACCATTAGCCTCTCTTCTGATCGCTTGTCTGTGGAGGAAACACAGATTGTTGGTCAGGTCTGGCTCCATCCAACCTCCTTTCTATACTCGGTATACCGACCGCTTAGCTCTCTTTTCTTTGCAAGTAATAGGAAAATAATCAATTCAAACTGAATGAAAAAAAAGAAATTTAATAGTTCATGAACCTGAGAAATGGCGAGGACAAGAGTGGTTTCAATCACAACAGGATTTCAGTCTCAGTTAAGAGGACTTCATGGAGTCATCGTCAGTGTTTCAGCTTTGTCATCATACGTACATTGTGGCCAGAGGGCAGCGATAGTTCAAGTTCACATTTCTATTTTCAGATAGCTCTTTCCAAAGTTCTCTTGAGTCAATATCTTGGGACCATCTCCAGAAAGAATGGTGGAAGGATAAATTCCCAAAGACAATTCATTGTTATTCCCAGAAAAAGGAGAAAAATGGTGGTCCCCATTACAATGTTCATCAACATTTCAATGATGACTCTGGCTTATTGATCAGACTCCTCCTGACTGTCTTCCTTTCATTTTCTGAAGATGCAAGACTGACGAAAGAGGGACCTTTTCTTCCTTCCCCCATGTTTCTTCCAGTCCTTTTGGAGAGTTGATGTTCACATATATGAACATCCAATATGATGGTTTTGTACTCCCTTGACCTCTTGGGTATAAATGCCTTTTATCTGCCTTTGCTACATGCAAACTATTTAAATAATACCATGATTAATGTTTTGCATGTATGCTTTTCCCACCAGACCATGGATTCTTTGAGGCTGGGGTAACAAATGTTCATCCTAACATAGCACCTTACTGCATGGCCACCATGAGAGCAATACATATTTGATCAACAATATGCTAACTCAATACATGTTTCAGCAAAACTTACCATCCTAGGACTGCAGTGGGGGAAGACAATCTTTCAACAGTGACGAGACAAGGTGGTGTCAATTGGAGAGGGTACGACAACCACAATCTTATTAGTGAAATACAAACGAAGGAAAGGACATTAAAGAAACACAGTTGTCAAGGAGTGGAAGTTGAGGGGACCTTAAAGGCAATTTGTTTTTAGAGTGGCAGGTGGAAGGAATAAGGTGGCAGTTAGAAATGTTACAGTTCAATTATTAAAAAACGAGTCAGGTCAAACTGTGAATAGGTTTAGCCTAGGGTGTCCTTAGAATGAGGAGATGACGTCCAATTGTGGCAAGGATCATAAAGGGGCAGAAGAGGTTAGTTACCAAAATCTCACCTTTCATGATCAGGCAGATGTGAGAAGATATCTCTACTCTATTGCTTCACACCTGCATGAACTCAAAATTGAAAAAAAACAAGACAATTTATCTAGTTTTCCTACCTATAAGTGGGGAATAATCCCAGCTTGCACCACACTCCTGTCTGACAGAGTCATCATTTTTAAGCATCATTGTATGTTTTATTCTCCTGGTTTTGCAGGTCAGAAAACTGAACTTCCTAAAGGTGAGAGAATTCATCCATGGAACCATCCAGGGAGCTGTAGAGCCAGAATTTCAAACCATACATTTCTATTTGGTGTGTGCTCTCCTGTCTATGACAAACCTATTAACACTTCTTTCCACAAACAAAATTATCAATATTCTTATATTAAAAATGTAATGGGAAGAGAAAACAAATTTACAGACATTTACGTAAATGAATGCTAATATAGCCTGGAGAGAGTTCTGGCCAGGTGTTTATATTAAGATGAAAGTCTCCTCATAATTATGAAGTAATTAGGAAACAATGCATTACTGCCTCACTCCTAAATATTATTTTCCAAGCTGATATTGAGTAAGAATGGTACATAGGAAAATTTGTAACATCAGTTAACAGTTTAAATCTAATTAGCATTTGGGAAGCAGAAAGGTTGGCTTCAGGGCAACGTTTGATTTACCATGAATTTATATACCTGGTGCTTCCAGCAAGTGTGATCTCAGCCTTCTTGAGGGTTTGTGATTTCTGGAGTCATGTGTGATCCCAGGCCCCCAAGTCACCCAAATGACTATGATGTCTCACATTTTTCAGATTTTTTATCATGGTCCACCTCACTTCCTGTCACTCATCTCTGAGCTTTGGACTTGACTTTGAATGTGGAATTTTGAAATGGAAGGTCTGTACCAAATTCTTTTGGAGGATCATCATGTTAGGTCTTGGTTGATCTTAAAAATTTAAACCCTGATAATTTCAAGTATAGTTCAAATTATCAAGAAATGGATTAACTCGAAGGGATTTAAAGATGATATTTTACTCACTCAATACTTACACAAATTCTTTTTTTTAACTTTGTTTTAATTTAATGTGTTCCTCATTGGGGTTGTCAGTGACCATTGTGAGATCATAAATGACCAGTCAGTCTCTCAGTGTGTGTGTATGTTTTGGGGGGCAATGCTCAGAGTACCCTTCACACCCTGTGGCTCTTATGTTCTTTCTGCCTCCTCTTATGCAATGTTTCCAGAGCCTTGGAGGCTGTGTTATGTCTCCTTTAGTGTTGAGCTCTTAGCATCCTGATTTTCTGCTTTGATGAGTTTTGAGTCTCATCAGTGTCTACCATCATCTTCCTGGTGGAAGTTCTCTGACTAGCAGTGAAAGCAGTGCTCATATTTAATCTGTCACATCCTCTTGTAATGTTTCCTGGGTCCTGGAAGATATAAAAGATATGACTTGTCTTGTGCTAGACAGCCAGATTGCTTTTCTAGTTGTACTGATGGGCCTTGGGTCTCCCCATGTTCACTGCCATCTATCTGAACAAAGCAGATTTTCTAAGAGTCAAAGGATGAGTTAAAGGAGACAAACATGGATGTTTGGTAGAGTTTTGGATGGTCATAACCTCTCATTTTAACCAAAGAACCATGAATGCCTCCCTCTATCCCTTCTAAGCCACAGACTTCTAACTTGGTTCTCAGTACCAGGGATGAATTTCCTTCCACTAAGCGGGCCTCATATCCAATAAGAGAGCCGTTGATTTCCACATGGCTCGTGTGCCACTATTGCACTGGTGTAGTTAACCAAATTCTTAAAAATCTATAATTCATTGTCAGAATTAAAAATTCACTCTAAAGTGAGTTCTGATTCTAATATATTATTTGTGTTTTTTTCTAAACATTTCTGAGCCAGGAAAACTAGCTTTACCAACTGTAAGTATCTCTGTCTTCTATGTGTGTCTTTGTTAAAGAGACCCCCATAGGTACTTCCCTCAGCCGGTTTTGGGATGCATCATAAAGTCAATGGATTGGCTACATAGAGAAACTTTACTGGCTCTTATGCTGGTAATTTCTTTAGTATAAAGCTGAAAGTTGTTAAAAGCCATTGAAAAAGGGTGTCCACTTTACTAGTTGGTTTTAGCATCTAGAAAACAGAAGTAGAACATCCCTCTGTCTGCATTATTTGTCTATACAGCAAATGGGATTTGCTTTTACTCTCTTGGTATTTATTGACTTGATTTTTCTGGTTTGACATACACAGACAAACTCCGATGCTGTCAGAAATGGACCACAGAAAGACGAGACAAAATGAGCTAGAATAAGCAGGGTGTGGTGGTGCTCGCCTTTAGTCCTAGCATTCAAGAGGCAGAGGTAGGAGGATTGCCTTGAGTTCAAGGCCTTCCTGAGACTATAGTGAATTCCAGGTCAGCCTGGGCTAGAGTGAGACCCTACCTCAAAAAACAAAACAAAACAAAGTGATCTAGAATTTAGTGAACAGTGCTAGAAATGAAACCAACCAGTATAGGTTTTGATAATAGCTTGAGCTAATACAATGTTTTGAATGTTTCTTGAGACCTTTATTATTGAAAATTTATAAAATCAATGCCAATCTCTCATAACTCAGAAAGAATAAGAAAGTTCAAGACAACATTTAATGTTTCTTTCTCAAGTTTTTTTTTTTTTCCTCTATCTCTTGGGTAACCTTTGCGAATAGTGCTTTCCAGCAATGTTCTGGTAACTGTATCCCATCTTATCTTACATGCTCATCTTATAATGTGACCTATTCATTGCTATCAGGTGGTGATGTCTGTCCCTTCCTCTTGAAGCAAGTGACTCTTATACAGGGTAACTGTACCCCTATGGGACTTTAAAGACTAGACCAGAAGAGAAGAGAGATGGCTTCTTCGTGCCTCTTTCTTCTGGGATACTTGCCCTTGCCACCAGGACTTTGCACTGTGAACAGACTTGTGTGACAAGCTTGTCCACCCCCATAACTGAACACTGGGATGTTGTGATCATCGACAGCAAGTGAGATTCACTTGTTCCAGGAATGGAATGTCAAGCTCACAGCTTCCTTGCATGAGGCATTGATTTTCAACCTAAGTTAGCAAAGAATTAAGGAGAAAGTTTTAAGTACTAAAGCCTGGAAGATAATGCTTATTGCTTGTGTTGTTTTGTCTTGCTAAGGAAAAGGGAAGTTAGATTCCCAAGTTACCAGATCTTCTGGCATGCCAATGTTAACCCCGTAGGCTTAGGCAATTTTTTTTTAACCAATGCAAAAAGAGCAGGAAGTTCTGATATTGTGCCAACAATAACAAAATAATTTTGTTGAGGAAAATGTCCAGAAAACTCTTTGTTCTGCTTTGAAAAAGTACCCAGGGAAAGAAATTCTACTGATGTTCTCAACTTGGTCGTGTGTTCTGAGAACTGCAATTTTTTACAATCGGGAAATGTCTGCTTAGACATACAGTTAGTCTTTTTCCTAGCCTTTTTGTATATATCATCTCTAGCATTGGATAAAACAAGCTGAAATTTCTAGTCAAAATACAGTCGAAACTTACAATAGCTCTAGTTAATTTGAAATTTCATGAGACTGAAGTCTGTCACTTTCTTATCTTCTCTTTTGTATATAGACCATTTTGGATATTTTCCCCAATCTGACACTGTCCTTCAGCTCTCTGTTTCTTTTTGGCAAAATCCCCAGAGGTCTGTGTCTATGCTTTGAATTGAGCATTTGAATTTAGTAATTTAATTTGATATAATTGCTCATCGTTATAGGTATTCAAGCACCGCTCAGATCATTTCATGCTTCATGCGAAGAGCTTTGCCAAAGGTTAGTCTTGTCAGATGGAAGGACTTGAGTTCATGAGTGGCCCCATCAAATTATGTCCAGAGAAATACGCTCATCTTTTTTGCTTTCCAAAATGACTCTCTCCTATTGACATAAATAGGTAACATTTTGATGGTTTTCAATATCATTTTAAACAATTCATATTCTATAACTATGCTGACTATTTTTAAAAATATTTTATTCATTTTCTAGCAGAGAGATACACACACACACACACACACACACACAGAGAGAGAGAGAGAGAGAGAGAGAGAGAGAGAGCACACCAGGGCCACCACATTGTGGGTCTGACTTATGTAAGTACTGGGGAATTGAACCTGGGGCCTTAGGCATGGGAGGCAAGTACCTTAATGGCTAAGCCATCTCTCCAGCCCTGCTGACTCTTTAAATCCCTGAATTTATATACTGCAAAGCAAAGTAAACACTAGATATGTGCATACAATTTAACTATACATGCTTGTATATTGGTTTAGCTAGCATATGTGCACAGAACATGAAATCAAAAGAACCTAGTTCTTATAAAAAGAAAAGTAAAATATAGCCCGTTTTTTAAAGTTTTTTCTTTAAAATGGCAAAATCAATTAGAATAAAAGAGACACCGATTCACATCTTCCAAGATCTATACACGTAGAATATACAATCACAGGCATTTTACTTAAAATTATTTTAGAGAAACAATCTCTTCTCTTCAGTTCCTTGCTCTATTTTCCCAATAATATTGAAAATCTGTCCTTTTCCTAATATCATTCACAGGCCAACGTTATAGTAATTCGCTTTTAGTTCTTTATGTCAGGAGAGGATAATACATAACGGAGCAAAGAAAGTGTGAAGTGGGAACCATCCACAGCTCGGTGCTGGCAGTGAGAGTGATTTATTCCTCATTGTTAAACATTACCATGGAAATCTGTCAACCAGCTTGAAGGTCAAGAATAAAAGTGTCAATAAATACGAAACCCAGACCTCATGCTGAAGAACAGTGGAGACTTATCAAAAAGCATTTATTTCCTTAGCTGAGATAATGAGGCACTTATGGAGACATAATAGTCTCACCTGATTTTCTTTTACTGCTCCAGGTTCAAGGATAGCATTGCTTTCTCACTGGGGAACAATAAAGCTTTGTGATAACTTTAGCCTAGAACTACATAATAGGATTAAAAAGGTTTGAAATTTGTTTGGCTGAACGTCAGATACTGAGTTTGCACTGGGAATAGAGACCTTTGCCCAAAGCTAGAAGCATTTGCTTAAGTAAGAAGTGAAGATGAAGAGAGTCCAGGACACAGCAGAGACCAGAGCAGTTCCCAAGGCAGGAAGGAACTTACACAGATCCCAGGGATGCACAGACAAGGACTCCCAGGTCCCAGGCCTTCCTTACGTCTTCCTCTCTTCTGACTTGCTTCAATGAAAACTTCAAAGAAGACTCCATTTCCCGACTTCCTCTTCCTCTATGTTCTCTTAGTCTTTTTTTTTTTTTTAAATGTTTTATTTATTCATTTTCAAGCAGAGAGATACAGAGAGAGAAAGAGAGAAAGAGAATGCACCAGGGCCACCACCTTGTGGGTCTGGCTTATGTGGGTCCTGGGGAATTGAACCCGGGGCCTTAGGCACTGGAGGCAAGTGCCTTAACCGCTGAGCCATCTCTCCAGCCCAGTTCTCTTAGTCTTTATGGAAGATTGGAGTCATAATCAGGTACATGAAGATAACTTGGAGCTGTATGTATATATTTTTTAAAAGACACCTGATTTCTTTTCTTCACCTGTCAAACACACGGAGGTAGGCAAGCTAAGGGACCATTTGTTTAGCAACCTGGGACACTGGTTAGCTTGGGCAGTGAACACACCTCTGTCCTAACAGTGAACTTGGGTAACCTGTTTGGTGACCTGGGACCCCACTATTCATGAAGATGCATGTGCACCCAACTTCTAACAATAAACTAGGTTTCTCCTCCCTGAGTGACCATCTTTTATGAAGATTTGAACCCAAGGCTTATCCATCCATCCATCCACCCACTCATCTAGTAGATATCTATGAAGTATCCTTTCTGTGTGCACCAGTTTTTTCATATGCATTTGGAAGACAATTAACATTCCCCAACTTTATTGGATTTATATTCTGATCACATGGCAAGATGTTTCCCCGGTATATGTTTAATGTTTTGAAAACAATTAATTGTTGAAACACGACCACCCTTGCCAAGTTGTAAACTGTGCAAATAAGGGATGTGTCATCATTTAGTAGTGGCTTCTCGATGAGTGCAAGAAGTCATCTGCTCAGTCAAACATGCCTGGTTACACTCATTGGTAATTGTGTTGGTTGTAGTTAACTTCTCTCGTTGCTGCACAGAAAGAACCCAACCAAAAGCTGCTTGTGGAGGAAAGGGCTTATTTTGGCTTACAGACTCGAGGGGAAACTCCATGATGACAGGGGAAAACGATGGTATGGGAGATAGACATCACCTCCTGGCCAATATCAGGTGGACAACAGCAGCAGGAGAGTGTGCCCAACATTGGCAAGGGGAAGCTGACTTATAACACCCCTAAGCCCGCCCCCAACAACACAGCTGCTCCAACAAGGTTCTAATACCCAAACTGCCATCAGCAGGGGATGGAGCATTCAGAACACATTTGTTTGTGGGAGACACCTGGATCAAACCACATGGTACTATTGGAGTCAAGTCAGCCTGAAGTCCTGTGGTGATGCCTTATAGGGTCATCGTGAGAATTAGACGAGAGACTCAGGGCATAATAATTCAGCTAACTGAATTGTGTGATGCTAACCATGTTGGCTTCTGAAGTCCCTTTATCTATGAATTAGCATGTTTAAAATTAAATAAAACATGATTCAAGATAATGAGTTAAATTAAATGAAAAATAAAAGATGGTATCTCTGTGTCAGCGATGAATGCATGGTATTCAAGTTTACTTCTCCGCTTTTGCTAGAAACAGGTGAGTTTAAAAATATGGTTCTCAGCTTCTGCATTTGATTCTGATCTGATCCTGGAGAATTCACTCACAGTAGAAATGCTCTAATATTTTCTGTAGACTAACAACCTCAGTGAAAAAAAATAAAGTCCACTCTGAAATAGATTGGCCAGGCATGTCTTAATGGTCAATGAATCCCTCGTGTGGAAGATCTTAACTCTAAGGACCTGAGAAGTTCTGTAATTGAGCCTGCAACAAGCCTCGACCTGCTGCTTGCAGAGACTCAGGTTGTCTGAGGGAAATCTGGATATTTTAGAACACTAAGGTGTTTGTTGGTCCCGCATCCTTCAAGCTGATGAAGGATGGGATACAATGCCCTCGGTGTCTATTACCATTTCTATTGTCTTTTTCAGGTGTTATAATATTTTTTACTAGAATATGATAACTTCAGACATGATATTTAGTGAAATTGCATTTGTTGAAGGCTGCCTCTGTGATCACTGCTCTGCCTCATTTCTTGGAAAATATCTGTGAACTCTGATATTAGAACCCAATTTGAAATGATAAAGTACCTGTCCTTGTACAAGTGCTAGGCTCCATGTTTTGTTGGTTGGTCCTTTCTTTACCTTCAATTTTGTGAAGAATTCTTTCTTTTTGAACCTGTATGATGGCTTTGACTTTGTAATATGGTTTGCTAGATGTAAAGTTAGCCTGCTGGTGAGGAGCTGGAAGGTATGGAGCTGCTTAAGTCGATAGAATTTAAGATTAGGAGTCCCTTTAACCCTTTTATCCCAAGTAAATGGTTTATATTTTAAAAAATTAATATATGACTTGACAAGATCATATTGCTGCCTAACTTTGTGTGTGTGTATGTGTGTATGGTATGTGTGGTGTTGTGGTGTGTGTGTGCATGTGTGTGTGTATGTGTATGTGTATGTGTGTGTGCCCCTTGTGTACTTGTGCAGAGACCAGAAGAGAACACCAGGTTCCCCCCATCACTTAAGCACCTGTTTTATTGAGATGGAGTCTGTCATGGATTCCAGAGCCTCTGTTTTTGCCGTATTTTCATGAGCCCAGGATCTTCTCTCAGAGTCTCTGCTCCCCACAGGATTGGGGTTATAAATGTTAGGAGTCAGACCCATCCATTTATGAGGAAGCTGGGGAATTGAACCTGGGAAGACTCGGCCTCCCTAAGCCTTATGCTTGTGCAAGAGGTACTCATCCACATGGTTGTCTTTTCAGTCACAGAGTTTTGCCTTTTATGACATGGCACATGTTGGATAGCAGAGAGCTGGTCATCCACAGCAAACACAAACTCCCAGCATTGTTTCTCTCTTTAGAATGAATGAGCTCAAATGTCCCAAGCAGCTCCTGGTATATTATACCCTATAGAACAGTAGTGAATAGGAAGAAACTCAATAGAGGGAGATAAGACATTGCAGTAGCTCAGGAAAGGAAATAAAGAATCTAAAGATTCAAACTCATCTAGTATGGACATATGCAAATTTCAAAATCATGCTATTAAATTTTTCTTTGGCAGAGTGTTCAGGGTGTGGTCCTGGTGGACACTCATCAGGTCGGCAGTCTGAAGCATTGCTGGGTTAATACAGCCCCTAACATTACTAGCTCTAAGCCCACAGCTAAGCGGACACAGCTTTAAGTATGGTGGTGAATATTACCATGGGGTCTGGGTTATTCACAATGAGATCCAAACTGCATGGTGGTTAGGGCTTCATATTTCTTTCATGCAAATGGAATTTTCCATTGAATCTCACAGCATTGGACATTGAGCTCCTGGTACACGTACAGGGAAGACATATGGGGTGGGATAAAACTTGTGCTCATTTGAAAACGCTTTTTGTATGAATGCCCTTTTCTTACGGTTCAACAAAACGGGCTGGGAAGATGGCCCAGTAGTTAAAGATGCTTGCTTCCAAAGCCCGCTGGCCTGGGTTCAACTCCCCAGTACTCACATAAAGCCAGATGCACAAAGTGACACATGCATCTGAAATTTGCAGTAACAAGAAGCCCTTGACATGCCCATATGCTCTCTCTCTCTCTTTTCTCCCTCTCCCAGAAAATAAAGCAAATAAAATAAATTAATTAATTAAATTAAAAAAAACACATAATGCTAACAACCACCTTAGCCATTTTTTTTTATTTCTTTAGGTGGTGTCTTACTTTAGCCCAGGCTGACCTGGAATTCACTAATGAATGAGCTGGCCTCACTGAGGAGGTGGAGACAGGTGCACCCTTGGTGCTCATGGGCTGGGTAGGGAGTCGAGCCTGCTAGGCAAGTTCCAGGCTGATGGGAAATTGTCTTAAATAAAAACAGTGGATGACACCTCTGAGAACAATATACAATGTTATTCTCTGACCTGCACACATGCATGTACACTTGGATCCACACAGAGACACAGAACCCATTCTCCCTCCTCAAGACATGTCCTGCCTTGACCACTCTCTGTGTTCTTTGTTCTCATGGAGACCCCTGTTTCTCTCTGGGCTTTGTGCAATGTCTTCCTGAGAGACTGTCAGAAAAGCCCTTTCTCCAGGAACCATAAGACATTACAAACTGAAAAGATGTTGTTAATAAAGAAAACGGGGCAGTTTCTTATGTTTCAATTTTATTATATTGGCTGATCCTGTCTTCAGAAGAGATTACCTGAAGACTTTTCTCCCCGTTTCATTCCCCTCACACAATGGCAGCCCTCAACTCAGACTTTCTAAAGTGTTCTATAAAAGACATTTTTGAAAACTCTTATATTTGGAGATAGTGCTAAATACAATAAATAGAAGCTAGACTTTGAACTGAATCAATCAGTGACCCATCGGGGACTCTCATCCATGAATTTACCTGAGAGTGGATCACTGACTTTTAAAATGCCTTCAGGTACAGAAAGTAAATCAGGAGGCTTTAGTGTGGAAGAATGCTGTCGGTGAAAATGCATGTAGCAAATTTAGCGCTTCTGTCTGTGTGATTTTAACAGAAGATAAAATTGAACAGAAGTTTAAAGGTGATTGTGATGGTTAGGTTTTGTTGTCAACTTGATCTTTTTAATTATCTTGTCTCTCAGGATGTTTACAGGAAGGCAGCCTGTCAGTAGGGGGAAGGATGTAAAGAAGTTCAAAGAAGCTAGAACTAAGCATCCTTTCCTGTGTGGGCAGTGCAGGAAGGAAATTCCAGAGACTCAGGAAGCCATTAAGTCTGGGGAAGGGTTGCAAGACCCCACCCTAAGGCTATGAAAAGGGGAAGAAATTCTCTTCTGGTCTCCCTGCTTGTTGGCTGCTGGTGTTTGTTCATGACTTGCACTCGCATCCTGCTCTCCTACCCTTCCTGGACATCGGAACCCAGTTTCCTCGGCCTCACATCATGGACTGAAGAGCAGCTGCTCCCAAGGGAGCCATCAGGCCTTCTGGGCTGGATTGGGACTACTGAGCTCTCCAGCCACATGGAATGAACAGCTACTGGTTCCTTCACCTGTGGGACTGCAGACTGCTATTGTTGGACTGTTGTAAGCTACCCCAGTAAATTCCCTTTTACAACAATCCATTCTGTCAACTGTTTCCTCTAGAGAACCTGACTAATACAGTGATACTTATTAGTATTTTTTCAAATCAGGTTTCATCATTTTTGTTACTAATAAATAAGAAGAAAAATCCTCAAGTGTGGTCTGGAGTATTTGCTGAGGTGTTTCTTTTTTCTTGTCATATACCACACTCTGTGTCCTCCCCACAATTTGTCTGGAAGATCATCAGCACACTGTCCATGGGAAAGCCTGGAGGAAAAGCCTTATATACTTGTCTTATTATTAGAGATGACTGAAAATGAGATAAAAAGATAAAAAACCCTGGCAAGTAAGGTGTGTTGAAGTGGAGAGTCCTTATTCATAGACAGTACTACAAGGTGTCTCCACAATTTGACATTACCAGAAATTTCCATGACAGAATCCTGAAGTAGTAAGTGACCATCCTTAGGGAAATATTTGTTGCTGACAGGAACTTGGCCATGCTCCTTTAACACCTCATCTTTGATGTACTATCTCCACGTATCAACTTCCACAGATGTATCTTGAAATCCACACCTTCTTGTCTGAGATAGAGAAGAAGCTGTTTAATAATTGAAGCAGTTTCATTTTTATTTGTTGGCATTGATTTGTTACTGCATCACAAACTATGTCTATAGCGGCTTTGTAATAATTTCCTACTGCTTAAAATCTACCCATAAACTTAAATGCTTCATACGAATATGGATTTAGAATATCACAATTCAGCAAGTTGGGTCACAGTCTGAATTCTTCTAGAGTCACTGAGAGAAGGCCTGCTTCCTCTCTTTTCTAGCTTCCAGAATTTGCTGTCTTCCTTGGCCTGTGGCCCCTTCGTGCATCCTTAAAGCCAGAAGTGCAGTCTCTCCCAGCTTCTCTCTCTATCTTCCTGTCCTCACCACCTTTCTTTTTTTTTTTTTTTCTTTTTTTTAAATATTTTATTTATTCATTTTTTCAAGCAGAGAGATACAGAGAGAGAGAGAGAGAGAGAGAGAGAGAGAGAGCGCACCAGGGCCACCACCTTGTGGGTGTGGCTTATGTGGGACCTGGGGAATTGAACCCAGGGCCTTAGGCACTAGAGGTAAGTGCCTTAACCGCTGAGCCATCTCTCCAGCCCTGTCCTCACCACCTTTCAAGACCGACATTCTTATCTGTTTCTTGTAAGAATCCCTAAGATTACCTTGGGCTAACTCAGACACTTCATGACAATCCCAAAATCTTTTCTCTGACACATTTGCAAAGTCTCTTTCCCATGTAAGACAACATAATTGTATATCCTAAGTATTAGGACATGGTTATCTTTTAGGCACTATTTTTCTGTTGGCTGGATAGAAATGTCCTTTCTGTCTCAATCTAGGGGAGCCCAAAAATTCCAAAACATTTTCAGTTTTATTTTTGTGACACAACTTCTAACAGAAGGATGTGTACTTACTGTAAAATATGCAAATATTATACTCCAAGTCTTACCACAGCATCACATTTAACATACAGACCCTTCTCTGAAGTAACCAATGGGTACTTGTTAGCTATATACCCTTCCAATAGATTTTCATCTCTACTAAAAATACACACAGTACTGAAAAAATGTAAGTGGAAGCTGGATGTGCTGACCTTTGCCTAAAACCTCAGCACTTAGAAGGATCACAAGTTAAAGGCCACCCTGGCTACATAGTGAGACCTGGCCTCAAACAAAATTACAAGTATATATATATATATATATATATATATATATATATATACAATATACTAGATGCTCATAGAATAAATACAATGTTGACTTGATTACCATTATGATTCCTCTGGGTTCTGGGTTCATATATGTGTGTGGGCAATGTGTGCATACTCATACATATGTGTGCACACGCGTGTGCAGGCTAGAAGTCAATGTCAGATATGCCCCTCCACCTTATTCTTTGAAAGAGGGTCTTCACTGAACACAGAGCTCACAGATTTGGCTGGACTACAAATCCCCCTGTCTCTATCTACCCAGCACTGGAATTAGAAGCCACCATAGCCAACATTTTACTGGGGATCCAACTCAGATCCTCATGCTTTCCTCACGGTGCCATCTCCAAGCCCCTCATTTTCATTTGAAACATGAATAATCTGACCTGATACCATGATCCTATGACTCCTTGAAGATTTATGTATCTGGTATCTCAGGGGGATTCCTGGGGCTGGACATGGTTGAACCGAGGATGCATGCACTCAAAAATTGAACAAAGAACAGGAAAAGGCTCATCACAGTGGTCATCACAATTTATTTTCACCAATTTGGGGGAGTTTCTTTCCCCCCTAAGGCCTAGTACTATTTGATATCATAACACTTTATTTTTCTTAATCTTAGGAAAACAGCTTCCCATTCTTGCTTTCAACTCCATTTCCTCCCTGACCGTGAGATTGGCTGTCTTCTAACACTCCCTGATTCTTGATGTTTTTTTCTTCTGGAATCATCTATTTATATTCCTTCCCCATATTTACTGGCCTTTACAATATTTAAATATTTCCTAAGAGAGGGTGGAACTGTGTTCTCTAACCCTACCCACGTGTTAGGCAAGAGGTGCGGTCAGTGAGTAAAACGTGAGCAAAGACCTCCCCCGTTTTCTCCTGAGTGTTTCAGATTTATACATCAAACACATCTCTGGTAATGAATGGCAGGATCTGAAGCTTGCACTCACTTCATTCTTGATTTTGACATGTAGATGGAGCTCCAGAAAGCTTTGAGAGCTCAGTTTCTGTTTTCTGAAACCGGAGAGGCTTGTGCCCAGTGTCCTCTGAGACAACCCAACCCTCCAACATCTTTGCCTTGCATCCACGTCACATCTGTATCATTCTCTCAGTGAGAACTCAGCCAGAAGTTTATACAGCCATTAGGAAGCAGCCCCGGAATTTGAACTTGAGTTGTATACCTACAAAGTAAAACTTTCATTTTTTTTTTAAAATATGAGAGTCTTGGAATGTAACATAGGCTGGGCTCCAGCTGTGTGTGTGTGCCTGTGTGTGCGTGTGTTTGTGTGTGTGTGCACATATGCTGTGTATATGGGAAGGTGCATATGTGTGCACAGCATATGCATGCATGTGGAGGCCAGAGGACAACCTTGGGTGTCATTCTTCTTGTATCATTCACCTTTCTTTACAGACAGTCCCTCCTTTGACATGAAATTTGCCAAATATCTGTCTGCATTCCCCCACCCTAGAAGACAAGCCTGTACCAGCTCGCCCAGCTTCCTTTACAACGT
This sequence comes from Zapus hudsonius, assembly GCA_004024765.1. Taxonomy (NCBI): domain Eukaryota; kingdom Metazoa; phylum Chordata; class Mammalia; order Rodentia; family Dipodidae; genus Zapus; species Zapus hudsonius. Next base: position 381 of record PVHP010039156.1, on the reverse strand, counting down.
GGTTCTGGGAATGGAACTGAGCTCCTCACACTTGGGAGGCAAGTACTTTACTGATTACTCTTGAGTCCTGGCCTATAACTCCTGATTCTCCTTCCTCAGCCTCCTGAATGCTGGGATGAAAAAACCATGCACCCCACTCCTGGCTTAAGTTTTGAAAACAAATGATGCTAAAATTCCTATTTTACTAACTACACAGAATTAGAAAATAGATTTGACTTGGAATAAATGCCATCGATGAAGTGTTTACAATATCATACCACCCTAGTGACTGTGACCCAGAACCATCCGTTAGTGAGAGACACGACATTCTCTCTTCCAAATGCCTCTGCCCCCAGCCTTCCTGCAAAGTTTCTATTTTATTTTCAGCTTCTCTGAGTTCAA
>PVHP010039155.1:0-16482 GCA_004024765.1 Zapus hudsonius | reverse complement strand
ACACTCTCTCTCTCTCTCTCTCTCTCTCTCTCTCACACACACACACACACACACACACACACACACACACACACACACATAAAATCCCCCAAACCTAAAGAAGAACTCAAGGCTTTTGATTAGATTGGATGAACTATGGAGCCCTAGTGACTCTCAGGTCCCCACCCGCAGCACTGGAGGCACAGGCGTGCATAACCGTGTCCACCTTTTCACGTGGGCGCTGGGAAATCTGACGCAGGCTCATACACTTGCACAGCAAACACTCTCCCGTGGAGCCGTCTCCTCAGCCCTCTTTATTCTTATTTCAATATGAGCTCACGATTGCTCTTGAATTTAGCCTAAGTCATCAACGTGGCTGTCATCATAAGTCCAATTCAAGTATGCACATTCTTTCCTTAGGTACCTTTTGGGAAATGTGACATCCAGCCAAGGTTAACAGCTATTGTCAGAAAAGCCACTCATAATGAGAAAGTTTGCACTTCCAGAAGTCCACTACTTCTTGCCCTTCTGATATTTAAGAAAAATACCCACATATATAATTTTGATTAAAAAGGAAAAGAACAGTAGTCTTTTGGCAATGATCCATCTTCAGCTGAATTAAATAGCCCTGCTCCCATAACCACAGGATGTCAGCTTGTGTGACATCCTGGTCGTGCAGTGACGTGCATGGCACCGACCAAGCTTCTGGCTTGTGACCAGAACTCATGGTGGCAGCTGTGGAGGGTGAAGGTCAAAGCTCGTCGCCCCCCCCCCAAACAGGTGGTTCTCAAATCACAGTTTGCAAGCAGCAAAATTATTCTCTGAAATAATAAGATATGAATCCCACCTGCCTTTACGTCTTCACCTCTGTCACTTCCAGAAAATGGGCCACGTGCTGTCAGCTTGTGCAAAAATTCTTGGCTATTTCCAGACTGGACACAGGTTCAGAGAGTGAGCCTCACCGTTGTCAGTACAAAGGTGGAGCAGTACAACTCCATTTAGCAACTCCTAAATGATGAAACTGGTGGGCTGGAGAGGTGGCTCAGCAATTAAGGTGCTTGCCTGCAAAGCCTAACAACTAGGGTTTGATTCCCCAGAACCCACGTAAAGCCTGATGTGCAAAAAAGCCTTAGCCAGATAAAGACCTAAGTGACGGAGGGAGTGAAAAGGAAGAGCATTCCTAGATACTCCTAAGGATCACAGAATGGAGAACAGCTTTCCCTCCCTATGGTGCTCACCCTGAGAGCCGATGCACCTGCCTAGGACCTACCTTCACTTTCCTTCACACACACACACACACACACACACACACACACACACACACACACACACACACACACTTCCCATGCTCATTCTCTGATTCCTCTGAGTCCAGGGCTTAGTGGTAAAGCACTTGCTAGCATCCACAAGACCCTGGAGTCCAATCCCAGCACCCCCCAAAAAAATGTAGAGTCAAAATTCTGTTATTAAAAGGACTCTTTTTCTCTGTGTGAGCCTTGACAGTGAACTATTGTTTCGCTTAGTATGTGCCCTGGCACAGTGAGTTAGCCGTTGAGGACTTTTGAACCATTCTGTTCCAACCTCTCCAGTACATCCTGGGATTGAATTGGATCAGCCACATCTTATCTCCAGTCCACTTCTTGCTGGGAGGAGCCAGCACAAACTAGGAGAGAAAACCTTTATCAGGTACTGTGGTAGTTTGAATGTATGTCCCCATAGACTCGGGTGTTTTATTAAAGCTTGTGACTTGGATCTCCAGCTGCCTGGCTGGAGGGGATGTCTCCAAGGGTGGCTCCTGAGGTCCAGCCAAAGGTGTGTTTGGAGGTGGATCTGATTTCTAGCCCAAAGCTATGTAGAGAAGTCAGCTCTGGTCCCCGGCTTGCTGTCTGGTTGTGTTTGCGGGTTGTGATGTGCTGGCTGCTGGTGGTTTTTCTCTCTGCCCGGATGTAAGGAAACAGCTTCTCCCACCACTGATGCAGCTTCCCCTGGATCCGTCAGCTTCAAATAAACCCCTTCCTCCTCTAAACTCTGCCTGCTTTGGGTGTTCACCCCAGCAATGTGAAGCTGACTATAACAGCCACTAAAATCTGCAAGACCTAAGAAAGGACAGTGTGTCGTGATGGAGTGCCCATGTGGGAAGGCATGGGAAGTGAGAGAGCAACTGAGGGGCTGGGGAGATGAGTCAGCCAGTGAAGTGCTTGCCACGCAGACATGAAGACCTGACTCCAGTCTTCAGAACCCACACAAAAAGCCAACACTGGGGAGGCAGAGATAGGAGACCTCCAGGGCCTTCTGGTCAGTCACTTGGGCCAAATTCAAGCTTTAGGTCATTGGGAGAAGAATCTGCTTCCAAAGGGATGGACCCCATGTGAAGGATAATACCCAAAGTAGTCCCCTGAGAGACAGGGAGGAGAGAGAGACAGCGCGAGAGAGAGAGAGAGAGAGAGACAGAGACAGAGACAGAGAGAGACAGAGAGATCAAATGAAGAAGAGGCAGTAGTTACATTTGAATTTCAAATAAGCAATGAATACTTTTTAGTAGAAGTCTGCCCCAGATATTATAGGGGACATAGTTATACTGAAAAGTACTTGTTATTTTTCTGACATCCAGAGTGAACTGGGTGTCCTGAGTATTTTTAGTGGCTAAGTCTCCCTGAGGCATAATTCACTCGGGATGGGCTCAGTGCTCCCAGCTGCCTTGAGCAGTGGTCTATCCTCTGGGCCTCACTGGGCTGGGGCTAGAGGTGCCCATCTCGTCGAGGAGATTTACCAGTCTCCAGAACCCAAGGGGCGGACCCTCTCTGAAGTATTCCTGGAGGCCTAGAACCTTCTACCTCCATCGTGCTCCTTTTCTGTGGGAGACCCTTACTTCCTCCTGCTGCTGTCAGTGGGTGTTTGCCATGTTTACACCTCCACTCCCTCCCTCTCTGCCTCCTTCTCTTCCTCCTTTCTCGTCCTGATTTCTTTGCTATCAGTGACTTAGAGCTTTTTCCCCTTCAGATCTGAAAAGCACATCCAAAATATTTTACTCAGATCTCACCCCCACGGAAGTATGCTTTGAAGTTGGACCACTCAGAAGGTACCCATAGGACGCATCTGGCTTTTCAATTTATGGATTTGACTAACTCTAATCCCGATGTGCTGTCATTCCCGGGGCCTGGTTAGTCACCACTTGTCGCTGAGTGTTAAGTAAAGGCCAGGAACAGTAAGTTACCACTCCATCAGATTGAACTGCACCCAGCTCTGCAGGTAAGGCTCTTGTTAGTCCTTTCTTTGTAAGTGGGGAAAATGAGGCTGGTTGGTCCCCCCAAAACTTCATGTTAAGTGGCATTTGCTTTGCTTCTATGGTGTTAGTTGGTGTATTTTGTGGCACTAGGGATTGAAGCCAGGGCCTTCCACGTTCCCTACTACTCCTCTATGCCCCAAACCCTGAGTGCTAAGGTTTGGTCTTCAGTGTAGCTACATTGAGAGATAGGATCCAGTAGAAAGTGTTTGGGTCAGCCGAGTGTGTTGGCGCACGCCTTTAATCCCAGCACTCGGGAGGCAGAGGTAGGAGGATTGCCGTGAGTTCAAGGCCACCCTGAGACTACATAGTGAATTCCAGGTCAGCCTGGACTAGAGACCCCACCTCGAAAAAAAAAAAAAGTGTTTGGGTCAAGGAGTTACAGCTTATTGGTTTCCCTGTGGTAGTGAGTTAGCCATCTAGGGATTTGGCCTCCTTTTTTTTCTCTTTTCCACAGTTCCCCTTGACCTTCTGAAGTCACACATGGCCCTCACCAGACACAGCTGTCCTGATCTTGGACATCCAGCACCATAAATCAAAATAAACCTATTTTCTTTGTAATCACCTAGCCACATGCATCCTGTTATAGCAACAGAAAACAGACTAAGACAGTTTAGACAAGTTAAGGAAAATTGTATGAGTGCTCAACTGCAAAAACCAGAGGTGGGTTTTAAACTCAGGGACTCAGACAGCACAAAACAATTTCCAACATCGGTGCTGTTCCACCACTCTCAGCAGAGAGGACATGCTCCCCGGCCCCTTGTTTTACATATATATTTTTTTTCTTGTTATATTTTTGCACTGTGGAATTTCATCAAGATTCGTGTCAAGTTTCGTTTCTATTACTTTTGTTTGCATTCTCCTCAATTGCTTTAATCTCTAAATCCCTGTGATTATATTCTTCCCTCTTGCAGTTCTGGCTTTTCTAAGTATGCCTAATATCACGCCATGATTAATGTCCTAACCCTAGCTCCAGGCCCGAGTCCTGAAAGAAGCTAGCTAGGCACAGTTGCCCGAGGCAGACACAACAGTGAGAAATGCAATAGCATTCAGCAATGGGTTTGGAGCCCCTAGACAGAACCAAAAGCCCTGTGGCGAATGCCTAGACGGCAGCCTGCTCGCTAGACGGGAGCTGCTGTGCGCTCATGTGACCTTCTCCTGGGAGCTCGCTGGGTGATCGCTGCTGCCGCAGATGGCGCCTGTCTCCTGGCATCCATGGAGGGACGTCAGCAGGCATTTCAGGCTCAGTAGGAAAGGAGGTTTTTCTCCATCGGACTGTAGGCCTTGTCTCAGGGACAGCTCTAAGGGTGACCTTAGGAAAAGGTCACTGGTGATCATGTCTGCAGCTGGCAAGTCTAAGAAAGAAGCCTTGAAGTTCTTCCCAAACAGACCTCAGGCCAGTGGCCCTGCAGCTGCAAGGCCTTGAGATGTGGACTTCCAGAACCCTGGGAGACCTCTACAGCACCCTAGGTAAGGGAACAGCCTTGGGCGCTCTGCAAGGCCCTGGGAGGGAGCTTGGGGAGGAGCCAATCCCATGGGCAAGATGATCTATGATGTCCTGGATGGACCATCCAGGGACCTTCACTAAACAACGGGAACTGCTCAGCTACACAAGCATAATTGGATTTGTGTGCTTATGGGACAGCAATCACGGCTGTTATTCATTTCTTCCTTCCGGACCGCTGGCAATTAATTTCAGTTAACAACTATTTATTGACTGCCTACTATAGAAATACGCTAGGAACGCGGGATCCATGTAAAGAACACAGGGCTGTGGCTGCTCCCCCACCCCACCCCCGGCATGGGAGGCAATCAGCAAATAAGTGAATACCTAAGGAGTTCATTACAATTAGAAGGATATTTACTAGGAAGTTAATGATGCACAATGAGCTTTGGGGGGGGGTGTCTGGCTTGCAGAGCCTGTTCCAAAGGCCCTGAAGGGCCTGAGCTGTGCATATGGGCTGTGGGAGCTAGGCCGGTAATTGATGCATAAGCTCACATGTTGTAACATTGGCCAAACAAAAAAGCAATGTATTTTCACATCCTCTTTCTTCTAGGTTTCCAAAATGTGTAACCTTTAGGCCCCTAACAGCATAGGGAGCCCAAGCATAGATTACCACCTACAGCAGGAGTGACAACTCCATTTTGGCCTTTTGTGGGAAAGTAAATATGAGCTATGCCTGCAATTGTTGTAAACAAACCCGGTCTCATTTGCCTGTTTTCTTTCCCAATCGCTCCAGGTTTTCTTATATGCAAATACGAGTTGATAACAGTCAGCTGGGGTAGCAGAGAAGCCTCTCCATCATTCAAAAGTAGGATTGAAAACAAACAGGAGAGCAACACACTGTTCACTGAAAAGCTGCCTGTTTAGCCTCCTGACTTCCTTGCCGCCGAGAGAAAGAAGGGAAGGGAAAAAGAAGGATTTTCAAAACACCATTATTATTCTAGGCAAGGTGAATCAGGACCTGAATGAAACTGGAAGTTAAAAGTGAATTTGCAAGAAGAAGAAAAATTGTGTTGTAATCTCAGGCCCATTGAGCTGGCTGGGCTGGAAGGGAACCATGGGAGATTATGGTAGAGTCACCAGGCTGGTGGCAGTAGCCAAGATGGAGATGTCATCTCATTTTCACTATAATGACACCAGCAATGATTAGAAAATGTAGGTTTGGAGATTGTGACGTCCATTTTAGTTAAAGACATTCTGAGCGGGCTTGGCTGGTGTGGGCAGAAGTGCCTGGGGAGTGTGATAATCAGGTTTCTGCACTGTGATAAAATATCCAAGGCAGATCAATTTAAAGAAGGAAAGGTTTGCTTGGGCTCATGGATTCAGAGGTGTCAGTCATGGCTGCTTGGCTCTCTTGCTTCGGGGCTGTGGTGAGGCAGAACAGCATGGTGGACAGTGTGTGGCAGAGGAAATGGCTTACCTCATGGTGGTTGGGAAGCAGAAGGAGAGAGATGAAGAGCAAGGTCCCACTAGCCCCTTCCCTTGAAGCCCCTAGTGACCTACTTTCTCCAACTAGACTCAGTCTCCTAAAGTTTCCAACACTTTCCATCAGCACCTTCGGCTGGGGGGGGGGTTGGGGTAAGCCTTAAACAAATGGGCCCAAAAGATCTCAATGTAACAGGAAGTAAAGAGCGACTTTCTACTAAGAAAGCCATCTTGTCCTCAAGGAACAAAAATATGACCAAAGTACACAGTGAGCACTATGAGGAAATGAACTACAGTTCTCAAAAGGAAACATTTTGTCATGATAAGGAAATTATGGCAGCCTGAGCTGGAAGCCCTGGTCATAGCCTCACATCAGCAGGAGGGAAGTAGTCTGAGTCAAGACCTGCCCCAGTGACACACCTCCTCCAGCAAGGCTCCACCTCCTTTAAGGCTCAACAACTTCCCAAATAAATAGTGGCTAAGGACCAAGTGTTCAAAACACATAAGGGAACTTTCATTCAAACCACCACAAGGCTGTATTAAAGTGAGGTCATTAGGATGGGCCCTAATGCAACCTGTGCCCATAGAAACAGAGATCAGGACACAGACACAGAGTGAAGACCATGTGAAGACACAGAGTGACCGTGGCCATTTACAAAACCAAGGAGAGAGTTCTCAAAAACACAAACCCTGCCAAAACCTTGATCCCAGAGTTGTAACTTCCAAAGCTGTGAGAAAATAAACCTCTATTGTGGAGCCAGCCCATTTGTTGTGTTTGTTACAGCAGCACTAGCTGACCAATACAAGCCATTACTGATGTCAGTATCTGCTCTGTTCCTATGATGCCAGGGAGCTCCATGGCCAGAACACCCCACAGAAAAAGAGTCCTGGATGAGCCTGGGTAGGGGAGTCTGCACCACCTTTCCTAGTACCTCTGTGTTGTAGTTAGCTTTCTCATTGCAGCAACAATGAGAACCCAACAGAAAGTGCTTGTGGAGGAATGGGTTTATTTGGCTTATAGACTCGAGAGGAGACTCCATCCTGGCAGGGAAGATGATGGCATGAGCAGAGGGGTGGACATCACCTCCGCCACAGCACTGGAAACAGTGGCAGGAAGGTGTGCCAAACACTGGCAAGGGGAAGCTGGCTTATAACCCCATAAACCCGCCCCCAACAACACAGCTCCAACAAGGTTCCAATTCCCAAACTGCCACCAGCTGGGAATCAAACATTCAAAACACATTAAGTTTATGGGGGACACCTGGATGAAATCACCACACTCTGTCTGTGTGCATACTAGCTATTATAGATTTTCTTCCATAACAAAACTCCACTATTTACCAGTATGAAATCTATGAGAGTAAAATTCTCCCTCAGAGGAAATGCTTCAACAATACAGGTTTCCTAGTTATAAAAAGAAAAATTTTGAAGACAGATGTCTTAGTATGCTTTCTGTTGCCATTCAGAGTAAGGGGAGGGAAAAAAAAAAACCCTGGAGCTGGGTACATTGTAAAGAAAAAGTTTATTGAGCTCACAGTTCTGGGGGTTCAAGCAGACCGTGCCACTTCTGCCTGGGTCTGGTGAGGGCCTCATGACAGACGACGTCTCAGTAGCAGGAACCAGTGCAGAAGAGATCGTGTGAGAAAACAAGGAGAAAACAGGACGTCAGTGGAATTGAGGGACAATCTTGCTCTTTGTTTTCACAAGCCTCTCTCTCAGGAACTAATGGGCCACGCAAGAGCTAACTGACTCCCTTCTGAAGGCTTGCTCCCCACTGACTCAGACCTTCCGACAGTCACCACCTCTCAAAGGTTCCAGTAACCAACCCTTCACAAGGCCACAATAGAGACCAGGTTTCCTCCATCTGAACACTTGGGACAAACCACATCGAAATCATAATACAGAGAAGATCAGAAGCTCATCTGGGGGAGTGTGACAGACAGATGTGTGCTGTGATGTGTATCACTACAAAAGTATTTTCCTTTTTCTTTTGTAATTTGAGGTAGGGTCTTGCTCTAGTCCAGGCTGACCTGGAATTCACTATGTAGCCTCAGGGTGGCCTCCAACTCACAGTGGGAATCCTCCTACCTCTGCCTCCCAAATGCTGGGATTAAAAGTGTGTACCACCACACCCAGCTTCCCAATGTTTTAATAATATGATTTATAGTAGAAAATGAAAACAAAACCATGCCCAGTTCCACCAGCCGTCAATAAGAGAAGAGCAGGATGTGTGTGGAGAGGGTGGAGGGGAGAGGCAGGGAGATCAACCAGAGCGTCACTGGATCAAAGTAACTGAACACTGTTGTAATTCTGCACAGATTTGACATCCAAAGTTGTGCTGACACAAAATACACTGATGGAAAAGCAGAGCTGAAATTCTGAAAATTGACACAGTGAGAAAATAAGCATTTCTCTTGTCCTTCCTAGAGAAACTGTGAATGAAGAAAAGTTCTTTTTCTACAAAAGCAGATGGAATGATTGAATTCGAAAATTAGCACGACCTTGGTTAGGAAAAGTTTTTTTATATAAGAAGAGAAAAGTACAAAATATGAAAGAAAAAATTGGTTAAGTTCAAGACATTTGATCTTCAAATACTTGAAGAAAGTGGCAATCCAAGCCATAGACTGAAAGACATTATTTTTTAAAATATATATGTCTGGAGGTTGGAGAGATGGCTCAGTGGTTAAAGGCACTTGCTTGAAAAGCCTGATGGCCCTGGTTCAATTCCCCAGTGCTCACATAAAGCCAAATGTACAGAGTTGCATGCTTCTTGAGTGTATTTACAATGGCAGGAGGCCCTGGCTGGCCAATCCTCTCTCTCTGTCTCTCTCTCTGTCTCTCTCTCTGTCTCTCTCTCTCTCTCTCTTTCTCTCTCTCTCTCTCTCTCTCTCTCTCTCTCTCTCACACACACACACACACACACACACACACACAAATATGACTTACAGAGTACAGGATCAGTAGGTAAAATATATAAAGGACAAATGGGCACGTTTTCAACAGACACTTCACTAAAGAATATGGGGCAGGAGAGATGGCGTAGCAATTAAAGGTGTTTGCCTGCAAAGCTTGGCATCCCTGCTAAAGGTTCAAATTCCCAGCATCTATCAAAGCCGAATGCAAAAAGTGGCCCCTGTGTCTGGCATTCATTTGCAATGGCAAGAGACCCTAGCGTGTTCATGCACACACACATGCAGGCAAATCAACAAGTGAAAAAGATCAAGACTGTGTATATCATCTATATCCAAAGCATCAAATCTTTAACATAATCATCAAAGAAGTGAACTTTCAAATAACAAGGAGATAGCACTATACATCTGAGTAAATGGCCAAAATTAAAAAAAAAAAAAAAAGCTCAGCCGGGCGTGGTGGCGCACGCCTTTAATGCCAGCACTAGGGAGGCAGAGGTAGGAAGATCACCATGAGTTCAAGGCCAGCCTGAGACGACATAGTGAATTCCAGGTCAGCCTGGGCTAGAGCGAGACCCTACCTTGAAAGACCTAAAAAAAAAAGAAATATCTTTTTGAGCCAGGCGTAGTGGCACATGCCTTTAATCCCAGCACTCAGGAGACAGAGGTAGGAGGATCGCCATGAGTTCAAGGCCATCCTGAGACTACATAGTGAATTCCAGGTCAGCCTGGGCTAGAGTGAGACCTGACCTGAAAAAACTGAAAAACAAAAAACAAAAAAAAAAAACCTACCAGTAATGAAGGGTGGAGAAGCAAAGGGAACTCTGGAACTCTGGTACACTGCTGCTCAAATGTAAAGTAGTGCAGCTGTTTTATTGAGCACATCGTTATTTTCTTATAAAGTAAAACATGCCTTGCCAAATGACTCAGCAGTTTCTCTCCAGGGATTTGCCAGAGAATTCTTTTCCAAACACCATAGAGATTTATATGCAAATGATCGTAGCAGTTTTATTCTTAATTGTCGAAATTGAAGATAACCTAAATGTCAATCACTGGATGAATAAAACTAAATTATGAGGGCTGGAGAGATGGCTCAGTGGTTAAAGGCACTTGTTTTCGAAGGCTGATAGCCCAGGTTCAATTCCCCAGTACCCATGTAAAGCCAGTTGCACAAAGTGGTGCATGCATCTGGACTTTGTTTACAGTAGCAAGAGCCCTTGGTGCACCCATACTCATTCTCTCTCTCTCTCTCTCTCTCTTCTTCTTCTTCTTCTTCTTCTTCTTCTTCTTTCTCTCTCCTCTTTTCTCTCCCCTCTTCTCCCACTCTCTCAAATAAATATAAGAATTAAGAAATTATGACTATATTCCTATAACAAAATGTGTATAAATTGGGTAGAAATCAAAAGCATTAGACTATATGAAAGAAGACCACAACGGTGGTGATATTTACATGAAATTCTAAAGTAAAACAATAGTGAAATAAAGAGATCGTGTTATGAGGGGCCAGGAGCAAAGGAAAGGGGACGACTAACTACAAAGAGGTGAGAAGAGATTGTTTGGGTGCAGGGACATAAGTGTGTATGATATAGAAAGTGTGTATTATGTATGCATATATACATTTGAGATACTAAACATTCCGTGACGCTTACCTATGTTTGTGTATGTATGGAACACTGCTTTTTCAAAGCTCATTGAGCTATATACTTAAAAAGGGTGAAACCAAGGAGCACGCCAGCACTGACCTCTCACCCTGAAACTTCATTTTCCACTCATAGAAACCAGGATTTTTTCTGATGAGATGTTGGCATTGGGTCTGGGACAAGAAATGCACCAGAAGAGAGCCTGGAGCATCCTGTCTTCTTGGTAATGAGGAGCTAACTGTCAGAGATGGTCAACAACAGTCGAGGATCAAAATAGAGGCCCCACTAACCTAGGAATGAATATGCGGATTTTAATAAGGATAAGAATTCAATTGTCTCGAAGGTTCTCAAATGTGTTCAAGTGTTATGTGTTTATAAACCTGTTTAAACTTTTGGTCAGCTGGAGATGACACAGAACTAATACTTCTCTCCTGAAAACTGGGTAAAGGAAAGAAAGGAGTAAGCACCTGTCTCACCTTTACCTTACGAATTCAACCAAAAAGCAGGTGACAAGAGTCTCCTTTTAAAATTAGTGAGGCTAATAAGAGAAGCACGGTGACCCCATCTGCTAATGTAAAATGGATTCCTTGGCTTGGGCATTTAAGTCAGTAACTGCTAACAGCAATGGTATGACCTTCTGTGGCTCTTGATAGGCTAACACCATCTCTTCCTAGTCTCTCCAAAGGGATCAAACCCAAGCCTGAGCTGGATCCATCCCAGGGATGCACAGAACAGACTGACCAGCACCATGACCCACAATCAGCCAAACCCACCTCCTGGGACCACTCAGAAAGTTAATAGGCAGCCCAGGGTCTTCAACACATCCATCTGAAGGAAAAGAGCCCAAGGGGGAAGTCTGGGGACCACCGGAAGGGACTTAGTGACATCTCAAGCTTGAAAAAATAAAACTGGAAAGATGGAACTCTGGTAATTGATGAAAACTACAAAGAAACACAAAGGTAGCAGTCAGGGTGCAGATGGTGTTTGCAGGGTGTTACGGCCTGAATTGTGTCCCTCCAAGTTCGTGGGATGAAGTCTTAGTCCCGAATGCCTCAGAACATGTCAGACCTAAGGTTTTTAAGAAGGCCATTCAACACCTGGGCCTGATGGCACAGGCCATTAGTCCCAGCATTCCATTCAGCAGGCAGAGGTAGGAGGATCGCCATGAGTTCAAGGCCACCCTGGGACTACATATTGAATTCCAGGTCAGCCTGGGCTAGAGTGAGACCTTACCTCGAAAAACAAAGCAAAAACAAAAAGGCCAGTCAAGTACAAGGTCATTAGGGTGGAGTTAAGACGAGGAGTCATAAACCCACAGAGGAGTGGCCACGAGAGGCCACAGCAAGAAGGTGGTCTAATCAGTAGCTTTCTCTGGGACAAAAATGCCCAACCACGAGGAAAAGGAAAGAGATAAAGCCTCACTGAGCTTCGAGTTCAGCAGTTCGAGTACAGCAGCTCACACCACATCAGCGAGGAGGAAGTGAGAGACAGAGCAGGAAGTAGGACTGGACCAGACTCGCTCAAGACGCATGCTCAGTTGCACACTGCTCCAGCCAGGCCTTCCCTCCTGAAGGCCCCAAGAGCTGGAGACTAAGGGTTCAAACACAAGAATCTGGTTGGGGGGTCCATTTTACATTCAAATCACTCCATCTGTCATCCCCAAGCCAAAGAGAAGGGTACTGAAGAGATCAAACCTGCTGGTACCTTCTCTCGGACTTCCAGACTTCCAGGTAGAAATCAATTTCTGTTGTTTAAGCCACCCAGCCTGTGGTATTTGGTTACAGTAACCAGAGCAAACTGCCTCATGGGGCATTGTGGGTTATGACTGGATGGGTCACAGTTGGGACATGCTGAGTGATTCATCAAGTCTGGTTTCTTGTTCTAGGTGGTGCTAACAAGGATGTTTGCTCAATAACAATTCCTAATCTCTATATTGTTTTGTGTGAGGGTTTTTTTGTGCTTATGTTTTACATGATAACAAAGAGATTGAAAACAAGAATGAAAATAAAGATTAGTTGGAAACAAAATTTGTCCAGGCAACAGGAGGGAGTGTCTGGGACTTGTGGCAAACTCCATGTTTTATGGGCATTTTGATGTTTTGTTTTGTTTTATTTTTTGGTTTTTCAAGGTAGGTTCTCCCTCTAGCCCAGGCTAACCTGGAATTCACTATGGAGTCTCAGAATGGCCTGGAACTCATGTTGATCCTCCGTCCTCTGCCTCCCGGAGTGCTGGGATTAAAGGTGTGTGTCACCACACCCAGCTGAACTAGAAGTTTTGGAAGGAAGCAAGCTGGCTTCTGATGTGTTTCCCAAATAGGAGGGAGACAGGAGAGGAAGAGGCCAGAGTCACTGTTACAGAAGGGAGGAGGGTCTGTCAGGTAATGATGAAACCAGGTTAGCTGTGAGTTGATAATTGAAGCTGGGTGATGAGATTGTAACAATTTACTGTGATACTATTTTACATGTGTGTGTGTGTGTTTTTTTTTTTCATCTTAGAAAGAAATAAGGGCTGAAGAGATTGCTTAGCAGTTAAGGTGCTCGCCTGCAAAGCCTACTGACCCGGGTTCAGTTCCCCAGTGCTCAAGTAAAGACAGATGCCCAGTGGTGCATGCACCTAGAGTTCATTTGCAGTGGCTGGAGGACCTGGCGCGCCCATTCTCTCTCTCTCTCCTCTCAATTTCTCTTTGCTCACAAATAAGGAAATAAAAATATTTTTAAGTAGAAAGAAAAAATGCAGGAAAACGACAGTGAAACACTAAAATAAAATTGTTCATTATTTTCCATAAATTGTTCTTGTTTAATCTTTCAGATGACACTTTTATATCTTAGACTGTTTTTCCCCCATAATGCTTCCTGGAATTCCTTTGTATCATATTGAGGCTGCTCAATAAAAGTCTCAAGTGTTCCTCTGATGCCCATGGTAAATCAGGTTCAGAAGTTTGCTATTCCTCCCAGTCTTTGGGATAATAAATTTTTACTGATTTTTTCATAGACCTTATGTGGCTCCTCTCATTAAGGCTTCACCTTTAGATGACGGTGCGCCTACCAGGACCTGGTGTTTCCAAAAGAACAGGAGGTGGCTGACTTTATTCTCTGCCCATCAGGATGTTGACTTTCCCTCCAAGGTGCAGCTGAAGGTGGGTTTGTACAAATGAGTCCCAGCTGATACCTTGGTTCTGTTATTTTAGCCTTTTATTTTGTTTTTAAGAAAACCTGTATATCAACTATTGTAGACAGTTTTACATTGCTGGGGTGAACATCAAAATCAGACACAGTTTATGGGAGGAATGGGTTTATTTCAAGCTTACAAATCCAGGGAAGTTCCATCAATGGTGGAAGAAGCTTTTCCATACATAAAGCAGAGAGAAACAACCAAGCAAGCAGAATACCATCACCAGCACGCATACCAACTCACCAGAGCTCAGACCTCTCTGCATACATTTGGGCTGGAAATCAGATCCTCCCCCAAACACACCTTAGGTCTGGACCCCAGGATCTGCTCCTCAGTGACACCTCCTCCAGCCAGGTGGCTGAAGACCTAAGTTACAAGCTTTAATAAAACACCCGAGCCAATGGGGGACATGCATTCAAACTACCACACCAGTTAATAACACTTGTGCAATTCTATGCCTCTATCTTATCCTTTTAGCCACGACAACATGAACAGTTCTTTGGCGTATGCTTGAAGAACCCAGAGAAAGGCTCTTTTATGCCTGAATGGTTGCACACATTTGTGAAACTGAGCAGTGTCCTCTACGTTGTATTAGTCAGGGTTCCCTGGAGGAACAGAACAGATTCAATGAATGTGTTATAAAGGGGATTTGTGGGATTCGCTCACAGCACATGGGCTGGGCAGTCCAATAGTAGCTGTCTGCAGGCTGGAGAGTCAGAGAACCTGGCACCTGCTCAGGGCCTGAGGCTGAATGCCTCAGCCATCTCCATCTGTCATGGAAGGCATGGAGATTTATGGAAAGTCACTGGTCATCAATCCACACAGGAAGCCTGATGAAGCTGGGATCCAGTGTTCATGGAGGACAGAAGCAACGGGATGGGTACATGCAGCACCAGAGAGTAGCATGGGAGCCAGGCAAAGGGCCCGGTCCTCTCTACGTAGCCCACCGCTGGGAGGGAGAGCAGCTCCCTCGGGGAAGGACTTCCTCCCTCCACCAAACCTCCCTGGAATGCCCTCACAGACCTACCCAAGAGGTATATCTGTTACTTCAGTCCCAATCTGATCAAGTTGACAACAGAACTTCACCATCACAGAAGGGAAGCTGGGACAGCATTAGGTTTTAGGGCCTGCCTCATTTTCTCACAGGGTTCATAGGTTGTCACTCTGTGCAGTTCATACGATATCTAGTCCAGAGGATACCAGCCCTCCATGCTCCGTTCACCCAGCATTGATACTGTCCCGGGAACACGCTATGCCTAGAAGCTGGGGTCAAGTGTTGCCCAAGTGTTCTAGAAGGAGCTATGCCATATTGATTGACAGTCGTCTAATCAATCCTCCAGCCCCACACTGGATACCTCTTCACCCCTACTAGGATGTCAGTAATATCAGAAAGAAAGAAGGAGAGAAAGGAAGGAAGGAGGGAAAACAACAGGGCTGAGGAGACGGCTCAGCTAAAGGCACTTGTGTGGAAAAAAGGAAAAACAAAAACCAGGAAACAGCAAGTATTGCTGAGCATGTGAAGTGAGAACACTCGTGGGTTGCTGATGGTAAAACAGTTTGGTCGTTCCTCAGAATGTTAAACATAAAATTGCCATATGGCCCAGAATTCCACTCCCAAGTAATACACTTAAAAACCTAATATGGGAATTTGAATAGATATCTACAGACCAGTGTTCAGAGCAGCTTTATACACAGTAAGCAAGAGATGGACACGACCCAAATGCCCATCGACAGAGGAATATATAACAAAACGTGATACACACATACACAATGGAATACCATTCCTCCATAAAATGTGAAGTTTCAACATAGGATAAATGCTATATGTATATGATGGATGCTATATGTGATCTATGCTGTAACATGACTGCACATTATGCTTAGCTGAAACAGACCAGGCACACAAGGACAATTACTGTGGGATTTCCTTTACATGAGATCCTTCAGAACAGGCAGGGAAATCCACTAATAGAAAGCAGAATGAATGGACAGTTATGTTGTATGGTTACACATTGTGAATGCAGGTAATATCACTGAAATGTACACTTAAAATGATACTACTTTTGGCTGGGTGTGGTGACTCACACTTTTAGTCCCAGCACTAGGAAGGCTGAGGTAGGAGGATCATCATGAACTCAAGGCCAGCCTGGACTTCATAGTGAGTTCCAGGTCAGCCTGGGGTAAAGTGAGACCCTTAAAAAATGTTATTACTTTTTCTTTTCCCCCCCTCTTTCTGTATTAGCTGATATTTAAACATTCAAACTGCACATTTGAGTGAAGTACCATGCAATCATTGATACTTACACACCTTACATATGTTTGAATCATAATAAACACACTTATGTCCTCAAAATTTGAGAATATGAGTTAGACCTTAAGATAACTGGAATATGCCCTCTTGTCGCTTACTCCTTCCAGCTCTCTGGCTGGAAGGTGGGTGTGACAGTGAATGTAGAGAGAGACATCCTGGCCACAGGAAGGAATGCCCGTGTTGAGAAGCACAGAACAAGTCAAGAAGGGACACTGCTATGAAGTGATGACATCTTTCTCTATGGTTTCTTCAGCATCGAC
>PVHP010039154.1:0-16489 GCA_004024765.1 Zapus hudsonius | reverse complement strand
CCTTCCTTCCTTCCTTCCTTCCTTCCTTCCTTCCTTCCTTCCTTCCTTCCTTCCTTCCTTCCTTCCTTCCTTCCTTCCTTCCTTCCTTCCTTCCTTCCTTCCTTCCTTCCTTCCTTCCTTCCCTCCCAGAGGGGAAAAAGAAAAAACAGGCACACCAGGGCTTCCTGTCACTGCAGACAAACTCCAGACACACATGCATCTGGCTTTATGTGGGGACTGGGGAATTGAACCAAGACCACTAAGCTTTGCAAGTAAGTGCCTTCAGCCGCTCTCTAGCCCTGCAGGGCTATTTTCTAATACTTGGTGAGTTTGTGCCTTCACAGGGTCATTTTTTGAAGGGGTTTGCAGAGGGAGAGATCAAAGTAGAAAAGAGGTAAAACAAGAAATATCAGCACTGAAGGAGATAAGGAAATGAAGAAGGGCAGCCTGAAAGAGTGTGGAGTTCAGAAACTTTACAGAGCAAGTCAATTTCCATTTAAAGGCAACTTTCACAGTTCTTCTCATCAAACAAGAAACACACAGCAATGAAAATTCACTAGAAATTACATCATCCTAAACTTTAACCACCACTTAGGATTAATGCATACAGGTTTTAAAAAACTATCACTTAACTTTCTCCCAAAAAGCCTATATTAAGAAGATTTGTTTTGGCATCTCCTGGTTACATGAAACTTTCAAAGCCATCTTGAATATTTGTTCCTTTATATGAAGTTTAAAAAAAATTTCCCCTATAGGCTACACCTGGCCTTTTACCTTTTGTTTCAAGTTCTTTCCTATCAACACAGGTTCCTGTAGGCCAGGCTGAAAAATTATTCAACAACTGCACACTCTTCATGCTGGCTCCTCATTCTTCACTCTGGGATACACAGAAGAGTGTGCTGATGTACTTCTCTCATATCATGTCTGTCTTCCCACGCTCGCCAAAGTTAGCAAGCTGCTAAATTCTAAATATCACAGAATTATTAATCATAATCATGACCTCGTCCAAACAGTTCTCTTAACCTCTGCATCAAGATTTTGTTAATCAAACTAGTGATTAATGATAAATTAAAACGCTTAGCCCTCCCCTTCTTAGCTCCTCCCCCTTCCTGCCCTGCCCTACCCCCAAGAAATAAAAGAAAAAAAAACCCACTTAGAATTTAGTTGTTTTTTTAAATATATATATATATATATATATATATATATATATATATTTTCATTTATTTATTTATAAGCAGAGAGTGATAGAAGAAAGACAGACAGAGAGAATGGACATGCCAGGGCTTCTAGCCGCTGCAAATGAACTCCAGATGCATGTGCCTCTTTGTGCATCTGGCTTTATGTGGGTACTGGGGAATTGAACTTGGGTTGTTAGGCTTTGAAGACAAGTGCCTTAATGATTAAGCCATCTTCACCGCCCCTAGAATTTAGTTTTAAATGTTTACTCTGGGGCTTACCATATACCTCAGTGGTAGAGCACTTGCCTAACATGCATAAGGTCCTAAACTTGACTCTCAGGACTCCCAATAAACAAACAAACTATTGGATGAGTCCTTATTCTAGGACTTAAGTAGCCCTATACTTTCTTGATGGATTTCAAAATATACATTGAATTTTGAGAGATATTTTAAAGTCTAAGGATTTTAAAGTACCTGTATATTATGCAGTTCTTATAGTGGCAATGTAATTCTAGCATGATTATTTTTTAAAAAGAAACTGAAAAGGCATTCCAACCTTGTTTAACTCTTTTATTAGTTTATCATGTCTCAAATATAATTATCAATAATATAGATTCCATATTAAAAATAGCCAGAAAAATCACATTATATTGTTTTGGTAACTTAAAAACAGTTCTCAGGCTGGGGATATGACTCAGTGGTAGTGTACTTGTGTAGAATGATGGGCAAGGCCTTGGGTTCCTCCTACGAAGCATGAAGAAGACGGACGAGAAGAAGACAGAAGAGGAGAAAGAAGAACAGGAAAATTTTTCAGTTACTATATCTTTAAATTCAAACTAAAAATAGTTCTTGGTTTTAAAGTAAACTACTGTGGTAGTTTTGAATAGATGTCCCCCAATAGAATTTATTATAATTGTGTATATTTTAATTGTAAATTGTCTCCAGCCTTCTGGCTGGAGGAGGTGTCACTTTGGCCTGGCCTCCTGGGGTCTGGCCCTTTCTAAATTGGATGCAAAATACTAGAGATACATCTGCAAAAAAGCAGCTGGAACTTAAGTTCTGCTATTTGTGAGTTACAGTGTTACAGTGTGTTAGCGTTGCTTGCTTGTTTGTTTCTGGAGGTGCTGGGTCTCTCTGTCTCTCTCTGTCTCTGTCTCTGTCTCTGTCTCTCTCTCTCTCTCTCTCTCTCTCTCTGCTTGGATCTGTAAAAGGGGGGCAGCCTTTTCCTTAACTTCCCCTGCCTTTTCCTTAACTTCCCCTGGATCTGTTAGTTCAATAAATACTTTCCTCCCCCAAATTGTACCTGGTTTGGAGATTCATCCCAGAGGTGTGTGGCTGAGTACGACAACTACCATACTGTGTTTATTGCTTAAAATATGAAGATGTATGTGTTGCTTTTCACTAATTTAGATCCTTGGGGTAACAAATAAATTATTAGCATTTTGTTCACCTTCAAGATGAGAATAATTATCCCTCTTCATTACCATATAAGCATGTAGTAAGAATTAATTGCATCCTAGAGGGGCGTGGAGGCACACAGAGGCTGAGGTAGGAGGATGCTGTAAACTCAAGGCCAGCCTGGGGCTCCTAAATGAGTTTCAAGTCAGCCTGGTCTAGAGTAAGAACCTGCCTCAAACAAACAAACAAACAAAAAAGGAATTGCCTCCTTTAAAATGTATAGAGGTCTTTATAATCTTATTAATCACTATATAAGAAACAGCCCATGTAAACCGGGCGTGGTGGCGCATGCTTTTAATCCCAGTACTCAGGAGGCAGAGGTAGGAGGATTGCTGTGAGTTCAAGGCCACCCTGAGACTAGAGTGAATTCCAGGTCAGCCTGGGCTAGAGCAAGACCCTACCTCAAAAAAACCAAAAAAAAAAAAAAAGAAAGAAACAGCCAATGTATTATCACTACAGTGTTGGTACATTTTCTCTTTATGGCTCTCTTAGAAGATATCATGAGTTGTTCTTTACATTCCTAATTTTAAGATTTTTTTTTTTGTAACTTTTTGAGGAAGAGTCTCACTTTAGACCAGGATGACCTGGAACTCAGTCTGTAGTCCAGGTGGCCTCAAATTCACAGCAACTCTCCTCATTCATCCTCCCCAGGATTGGGAGTCGCCACACCTGGCTTGAATTTTAATATATTTTATATTTACTTTGGTTTTCTTTTTTCATATTTGCAAGGAATACTTTTGAAAAGAAAATTCTAAATTAAATTACTACTTTTGTTAAATAACAATGGTCAAAAGCAAAGGTTTTTCAAATTGGAGGATACTTATTGGTCCAACTCACATAGCAAACCTCAGGTCTTCTAAATTCAGCTTAATTTTTCCCAGGATTCTTAGAAAAACAATATGAATATATTTCATTTTCATATTAACTATGAATATATTGAATTCCCATTGCATATGGACTTGCATTCCAACCCATATGCAATATGAATTCCACTTCATCTGCAAGCAATAGAGGCCAATAAAGCCAAAAAAGTTCTATGTATATCAACATACTCTGATAAAACAAACTTTAAAAAGACAGGCCAAGACAAGATACTACATATATACATATTTTTAACTTATTAAAATATTTTATTTATTTATTTTCAAGCAGAGAGGTAGGTAGATGATAGAGAGATAGAAAGAAAGATAGATAGATGATAGATAGATAGATAGATAGATAGATAGATAGATAGATAGATAGATAGATAGATAGATAGAGAGAGATAGCAGGCAGGGAGGGAGGAAGGAAGGAAGGATAGAAAAAAGAAAAAAAGAGAGGTGTGGTGGCGCATGCCTTTAATTGCAACATTTGGCAGGCCAGAGGATTAGGAGTTCAAGGCCAGCCTTGGATACATAAGGCCATCTCAAAAACAAAGAATAAACATGTGCCACTCTGTGCATCTGGTTTACAAGGGCCCTGGGGATTCAAACCTGGGATGGCAGGCTTTGATAGGAAGCACCTTTAACCACTGAGCTATTTCCCCAGTCCTTTTTAAACTTTTTTTTTCTGAAAACTACTGCCTGTATGTTTAGGGAATTCTGTTGTGCTCTCTGTAACAGCCTAGATCTGTACCAGCACTTTAGGGCCAAAGTTTTAGATTTTTTTGTTTTGTTTTTTCGAGGTAGGGTCTCACTCTAGCCCAGGCTGACCAGGAATTCACTGTGGAGTCTCAGAGTGGCCTTGAACTCAAGGTGATCCTCCTACCTCTGCCTCCCTCCCGAGTGCTGGGATTAAAGGCGTGTGCCACCATGCCCGGCTCAAAGTTTTAGATTCATTTTCAGATTACACACAAAACAAACACAGGATGTTTATTGTGACAAAAAGCACATGATAAAATGCATTTTAATTTAAAACTTTTTCTGTATAAAATCAGAATGAAAGCAATAAAGTGATTCTAAAGTTGACTTAAAAAAACACACACTTGCTAGGGATAAATTTTAGGGCCTTGCTTGGAGAACTCTTTTTCTGTGAGTTGCACTCACACCTCATAAGGTGGTTCTAATTCTAATTCTTATTTTTCCTTAGGTAAGGTTGTACTTTGTATGTGGGTGTGGGTGTGTGCAGCACACTGAAGATTGAACCCAGGGTCTTATTCATGTGGGATACATAACGTGTGGTCAACCTACACTCTCAGCCCTTTATAACACTAAAACTAACCTTACTCATTAACCAACATATTTTCAAATATGTTTTCAAAGAGCTGGGTGTGGTGGCACACCACTTTAATCCCAGCACTCAGAGGGGAGGCAGAAGCAGGAAGATTGCCAGGAGTTCAAGGTCACCCTGAGACTACATAGTGAATTCTAGGTCAGCCTGTGCTAGAGCAAAACCCTACCTCAACCCCCTCCCTCTCCCCCAGAAAAGGTTTTTATATAGCTTAATATATTGTAGAAGTGAACTGAAAATTCTGCAGTTTTTTAGTCTTTAATTCTGCAGCAATAAATTACATGCCTGCCCTTTATCATACCCCCAAACCTAAAACGGTCCAATTCCCAGGAGAAAAGCCCTGGATGTTAGCCTTGGCAATGGCTGCTTTGGATAGGACATCAAAAGCTCAGGCAGCAAAGGCAAAGATAAACAAGTGGAACTCCAGCAAGCTAAAAGGCTTCCGCACAGCAAAGGAATCAATGACCAGCAACAGGCAGCCTGGGACAGGGAGAAGGTATGTGCAATCCACGTGTCTGAGGAGATGTTAATATCCAAAGTATATAAGGAACTCATACAACTCAAAGTATATAAGGAACTCATACAACTCAATAGAAAGATTTAAAAAAAAACCTATTGAATAAAAGAAAGACAGGTTGAGCTGAGTGTGGCGGGTTCACACCTATAATCCAGCAGTGAGGAGGCTGAGTTAGGAGGATCACTGAGTTTGAGGCCAGCATGGCCTACGGAGTTAAGTTGTAAATTCCAGGTCATCGTGGGATACAGTAAGACAGTGACTCAAAAGACAACAAAACTGAAAGAAAGAGAGAAACAAAGAAAGAAAGGAAGGGAGGGAGAGAAAGAGAGAGAGAGAAAGAGAGAGAGAGGGAGAGGGGATAGAAAAAAGAAAAGAAAGATGCGGTGGCACATGCATTTAATTGCAACATTTTTGAGGCCTGGGGATTACGAGTTCAAGGCCAGCCTTGGTTACATAAGGCTTTGTATCAAAAACAAACCAACCAAACAACAAAAAGAAACAACAAAGAAGATTTAAAGTTGTGTGATTTGTTATAAAACACAATTATTTGCTACACTTCTTTGTAATTTAATCTGCAGAAAAATTATCATCCTGTTATATCTTTACCATATCAAAAAAATATTAAAATTGGAAGGCTTTTTCTAAATTTTCTTTCAGATGAGAAATCATGAATTCCCATTAATGAAACTAGGATAATTACTGAATGCCAAGTTTCACTGACTTGACTTTGAAATGTAAAGTATGTACTAAAGGAGATGGTTCAGTAGTTAAAGGCACTTGCCTGACAGTCCAGGTGCCCTTTCTCAGTACCCATGTAAAGCCAGATGCAGGAAACAGATCATATGTCTGGAGTTCATTTGTAGGAGCAAGAGGCCCTGGAATACCATTCTCTCTCTCTCTTTCTCTCTCAAATAAATAAATAAAAATATGAAACATAAACTATATGCTAGTGCTGGAACATTGAGTTTTGCTACACTAATAGAACCAGCATTGTCTGAAACATAGAACTCAAAAATAGATGATTTGTAAACCAGGCGTGGTGGCGCATGCCTTTAATCCCAGCACTCGGGAGGCTGAGGTAGGAGAATCGCTGTGAGTTCAAGGCCAGCCTGAGACTCCAGTGAATTCCAGGTCAGCCTGATCTAGAGTGAGACGCTACCTCGAAAAACCAAAAAAAAAAAAAAAAAAGAAGAAGAAGAAAATTAGATGAGTTGTATTTCAAAGCCACCATTCCCATGTTCCACCAATACTATGAAGTCCTCAACTGCTTCCAACATGATTAAAAAATTATGAGATATTTCAGAAAGAATTGGAAGGAAGCTTTGGGGTGTTGACATGGTGTCAGCTCACAAGCTTGAGTTGATGAGGGAGTCCTCAGTACTTAGTCCAAATCAAAATGTATGGAGGGAAAAGTGGCTTTATATCTGTCAGATGTAAAACTGTGTCATAGTAGCATCCCAAATTAAAGACGACTGTCACAAATAGTTCCTATGTAGTCAGGCAATTCAAAGGTTACAATTAATTTGGCTATGTATATTTCCATTAATATCCCCAACAAGAATATCTAAATCCTATTTTCATGGTTTCATTATAGAAATAATTATTTATTTACTTAGTACATTACCAGATTTCTGTAGGAGAATATTCAATCTTTGATGATCAAGGTCATCGACTTTATTTATGATGACAGAAAATCATAAATATCCTAAAAATGTTACTGTTGCAATTAGCTTTCTAGTTGCTGCACAGAAAGAACCCAAGCAAAAGTGGCTGTGGAGGAATGGGTTTATTTGGCTTATGGATTTTAGGGGAGACTGCACCATGGCAGGGAAAACGATGACATGAGAGGAGGGGTGGACATCACCTCCGCCACAGCACTGCTAACCAAGGCAGGAAGGTGTGCCAAATACTGGCAAGGGAAAGCTGGCTTATAACCCCCGTAAACCCACCCCCAACAACACAGCTCCATCGAGGTTCTAATACCCAAACTGCCATCAGCTGGGGATCGATCATTCAGATCACATTCATTTCTTTGTGGGGGACACCAGGATCAAACCATGACAGTTACTGGCCCTAAAACATACACAGTAACTCCTACAAATATTTAATCACACAAAAAAGATAAAACAGGGCTGGAGAGATGGTTCAGTGGTTAAGGTGCTTGCCTGCAAAGCCTAACAATTCTCTAGTATCCATTTAAAGCCAGATGTACAAAGTGGCTCATACATCTGGAGTTTGTTTGCAGCAGCTGGAGGCCCTGGTGTGCCCATTCTTTCTGTCTCTCCCTCTCCTCTCTCCCTCCTTGAAAATAAATAATTTTTTTCAATGATAAAATAGCCGAGAACGGTGGTGCATACCTTTAATCCCAGCACTCAGGAGGCAGAGGTGGATTGACATGAGTTTGAGGCCACCTTGAGACTACATAGTGAGTTTCAGGTCAGCTTGAATTTGAGCTGGAAAAAAAAGATAAAACAGCAAAACTTCCTTACTTAGCTAACCTCATCATATTATCTGTTTTATAATAGCTGATTAAAAAAATTGTAAACCCACAAGAAAATACTGTAGCTAACACACACTCACTCATAGCTTGTTGCAGACTTACACCTTCAGGCCATGGCTCCATGGGGCCTCTGACTGCTGGACATTTACTAAGTGTGTTAATAGTGTTATTTCAAATAATTCTTCAATGATCTTTTGAGGGTTACACACTCATTTATATCCACTAAACTTATAAAGTCACCATTTTCTGCTTTTCCATCCCATTTTTTATTTCTACCAAACTGATCAGGGTAATATAGCTTTGAAGAGCCTATAATTAATGTTTAAAAACCTTAATTCATTTCTGATGTATGTTAGGTACATTTAGGGCAGCTCTCTCATATTAGCAGTATTGGAAATTTCTATTGTGTGAGCTGTTTCCTTTGATAGCTTTTGATGTTCTTAGACTCGTTCTTTTCTTTGCACTGGGGAAACATATACAGTGTAGTTATTTCCACTGGAGGTCCCTCATAGAATGGACCTTGATAGATAGATAGATAGAAAGATAGATAGATAGATAGATAGATAGATAGATAGATAGATAGATAGAAAGATAGATAGATAGATAGATGCATGGACAGACGAACAGACAGACAGATGATAGATAGATAGATAGATAGATAGATAGATAGATAGATAGATAGATGATAGATAGACAGACAGATGATAAATAGATAGATAGATGATAGATGATAGATAGATTGATAGATAGACAGACAGACAGATGATAGATGATAGATAGATGATAGATAGATAGATGATAGATAGATAGATAGATAGATAGATAGATAGATAGATAGATAGATAGATGATAGAAAGATAGATAGATACATAGATGATAGAGCAAGGCAGGTCCAGGCAGTCAGTACTTTCAAAGCTGACCTAGAATTTAGGAATGGGGAAAGATACTCTGCATGCTAACTACATGATAGTGTATGAGTGAATTTTTAGTGTATGAGTTAATGTATGGCTATGAGTTAATTTTTAATATACCATGTGTGCAGCAAGGTAACTAATGTTTCTGAAAAATCAATCAATCAACTTTCATTCCAGTTTTGCTCCTTTACATGTAAGAAAGTCTTGGCCAAAATATTGGGTTAAATTTCAAGAATAGTAAAGTAAGGATGTGAAGATTAGTCTTTGCAAGCTTTTAAAGGCTCAAGTGAGACTCCATAAGTGAAAAAAAAAACTACTTTCTATGTGATGGGACTTCTTATTAATATATATGTGTAAAACTATTAATTCATAGTTTTTAGTACACTGAATTTGATGGGGATGAGACTACTCAGAGATCTTAGAATATTTCTGAGCTCATAATAGAGATATAGAACTGAAGATTCTACACTTTTGCCCAAGGCCGTCAACCAGCCAGAAGCCAAGTGTTCAGCTTGGAGCTGGAAGACTTCTGCTTTATATTCTCAGTCCAACCAAGACACAGCATGTTCTCATTGGTAACATTTCTTTAGAAAGAGCCTCCAGTGGAGAGGAACTGAGGAAGACACAAGACACTGATCGACTTCTGACCTTCACAGGCAGTGGACACGTGCATGCATAACCACAGACATATGTGTACTCACACATGTACAAACACATGGTAAATAAATCTGTAAGTAAAGAGTACCCATTGTCCTTACTGAATGCACATTCTACCCTCACTAGACACCTTTTCCCAAGTTAAGTCACTTTTCTAATGTCGTTCAGAAGGTAAGTGGTAAAGCCAGCTGTCTGTCTCTAACAAATGCAGCAGTTAACCACACACAGGCTGAACCTCCCAGGAGAAAGGCAGAGGAGGCTGGGGCGCCCCGCCAGAAGGGAATGTGCCAGGACCTGTTGGGTGGTAGGCCTGGAAAGCCTGAAGAGGGCAGCCTGGCTCACAGAGGAACATTTTGAGACAGCTAGAGGCTGACAAGCAGGTTATAAGGCTCTTTTCCGACAGGAAAAGGGAGACAATGGAAATGTTAGATATAACTTTTCTAATTTCCCAAAGATGGGCGGTACATGATGGCTCGTGATATTCTGTCTCTCCATATGAGACAGTCTCTCCATAATAAAAATTTTCATAATAAAAGTCCAGATGTATAATTCTTGGGCTAGAGATAGGGCTCAGTGGTTAAAGGCACTTGCTTGCAAAGTCACTGAGCCAAATTCAATTCTCCGTCATCCATGTAAAGCCAGACTCAAAAAATGATGCATGCACGACATTCATTTACAGTGGCCAGAGATCCTGGTGTGACCACCCTCACACACACCTGCAAATAAATAAAATAATCAAAACACTCCAAATTTATAGTTTTGAAAATGTACAAAGGTAGGAATGCTCCCATTCATAGTAATATTTTCAAAATACCAAAATCTTAAACACTAACCAATATTTACATAATTGTTTCAAATGAAATAGGTACACTGACTTAAATTTTTTTCCCTTAGCCTTTTTTAAGAAAAAAAGGAGAGACATCTATATTTGCAAATATATTTAAATTTAAATATCAAGATATCTTGAAATTGATTTTTTTAATTTAAGAATGTATTCACTTTCAAAGAGTAAGACAAGTATTTCCAGCCAGTCACAGAATCATTGAATCCAGAAAATAAATTTATTGTGGTAAGAAGACATTTTAGGGGGTAGAAAATAGAGAATGTAAAACAAGTTGATGTTGATGTTGCTGTGTTGTAATCTGAGTTTGAAATCTGGGTGGGCCTAGAAACTTCTGCCCTCCTACATGTCCTCAGAGCTGAATCCTTGACATGTCTGCAAACTCAAGCATGTTTCTCCAAGTCCTGTGTCCCTCCTACAGTATGAGCATATTAAGATTCTTCCTGGAATTGTACATGGTAATATAAATAAATTTGTCATTTTATTACTCAGTGGAGGCCTTTAATCTAGTGATAACTCAAAGATACACATAGAAAAATAGACACTTTTTTGAAACAAGGTCTCATGTAATCCAGGCTGGGCTCAAATTCACTACCTCTTAAATGCTGGGATTGCAGGTATTCAGCACCATGCCTGCTTCTCTCTCTCTCTCTCTCTCTCTCTCTCTCTCTCTCTCTCTCTCTCTCTCTCCTTCCCTCCCTTATTCTTTCCCTCTTTTCAAGGTATGGTCTTAGTCTATCCCAAGCTTTTGACATGGAACTCACTGTGTAGTCCCAGGCTAACCTTGAGCTGGAAGCAATCCTCCTATCTCTGCCTCCTGGGTGCTGGGATTAAGGGCAAGTGTCAGCCCTTTTTTCTTTTTTTATCTATGATTTTGGTCACTATCTCCGTTATGTGATTGTGTAGAGAAATAACCTTTTGTTCTTTTTAAAATAAATTATATCTTTATTATCCATATTTACATACACTGAATGAGCAAATAATGTGTTGGTATCCCCAGTTCCCTGATTTCCCTCTTCCCTGTCCCCAATCAGCTGGGTATCCTCCTCCATGGGCAGTCTGGATCAGTCCATGGGGTAGGGGGGTTATGGATAGCCTAGGAGTCAACCTGGTTCCAACCCCCTTTGTATGTTGTTATTGAGGGGGTCCATGTCTCTGGATATTCTTCTCCACCATGGCTCTTAAAATCTTTCCACCCCCTCTTGTGCTCAGTTCCCTGGGTCATGATGGGTGAGTATTAAGGCTGCTTTATTGTTGAGGTCTTAAGGGTCTCTGTACTTCTGCTTTGGGTTGTGTTGAAAATCGCTGGTGTCGTCCTGGGTTAACTGATTGGCTGTGGTTATAGGTCTTTTGCTTATCCCACCACTCTCTGTGGGGTTCCCTATGGATCCTCCACTGTAGGTCTGGGGTGGCTCATCTCTTGCCAGAATGTCAGCTATGGGCCTGCGGCTCCTTGGTAGGGTTGGAAAGGCCACAGCTCTCTTGCTGCCTTCTGAAAAATACAAACAGAATCTCCATCAGAGAGTGAGATCAGTATAAGTTAATTGAGATACACATTTCTGCATTGGCTAGATTCTATTGTTAGTAGCCTCTTTGTAAATCACTTGTAAAGTGAATTTCTCTTTGAGATCCCAAGATTTAGGTTCCCAATGTATTTTGCCCTGAGTCCCCAATTCTAGTCAAGTGCTCCCCATTACTGAGTGGATTACTTGGCCAAATTAAAAGCTGTTGATTGCCTCCCCCAGGCTTTGGCTCCTCCATTACACAAGTGTTCCTGCCTTGGTTCAGTGTTCTCTCCCAGTAGGAGTGTGTTTAGCCTACTCATGGCAGCAGACTGAGTTTCATATCAGTGGTCTCTGTTTACTCCAACTATCATTGACCAGTTTCCTCTGGCAGCTTATGCAGTGCCTTCCAGCATTGCACCAACTACCATTTGGGGGCTGGTTACCATTATGTACCTTGCAGGGTCTCTAGATGCTGATAGGTGGCTTTTCAGCAACAGGATCTTACCTCAGGCCTGGGGTGGGCATTCAAGAGCTTTGACAGAACACTGTCTTGTTTTTGGGACCCCATGGGTCACTTTGGTCAACATCTCAGTGAGGGAAAGAGCCAATGACTGGGGCAAGGAGTTGCAGGACTGATCAATTTTTCAAGGGCTTAGACTCTCTCCCCTTCTATTCACAGCCCCTCTTGCCAGATGATGCCCACTTCTTCCTCAATAGGTGTCATAGTTTGATACAGGTGTCCCCCACAAACAAATGAATGTGTTCTGGGTAATCGATCCTCAGCTGATGGCAGTTTGGGTTTTACAACCTCAATGGAGCTGTGTTGTTGGGGGCGGGCTTATGGGGTTAGAAACCAGCTTCCCCTTGCCAGTGTTTGACACACCTTCCTGCCATTGTTTGCAGTGCTGTGGTGGAGGTGATGTCCACCTCTCTGCTCATGCCATTGTTTTCCCTGCCAGGATGGAGTCTCCCCTTCAGTCCATAAGCCTAATAAACCCATTCGTCCACAAGCCGCTTTTGCTTGGGTTCTTTCTGCACAGCAACTAGAAAGCTGACTGCAACAATAGGTTACAGTATGCAAGTGAGGATTTTATGATTACAAATCAACTTTGGTTTAGCTTCATGCATAAGTTCCCCCCCCCCAATTCCTTACTCCTCTTTCACAAACTCTTTTGTTCTTATCTGCTCTATTTTCAATGATTTGCTAGCCCTTCATGAGCTTTTGTTCCTTTTAGGATTCTCTTTCATGTCTGCATTCCACAAATATTGGAGGGAGACTTCTGTGGTCTAAGCTGCACTTTCAGAAGACCAAGGTTAAAATGGCCTCTTCACTCTCAATTTGAGTGGTTTTAAGATCTCCTGGAACATTAGCAAAGGACGTCTCTGGAGGTGTCCCTGAGGGCATTTCAGAAAGGATTAACAGAGGTGGGAAGGCCCACCCTGAATGTGGGTACCACTGTCCCTTGGGATGAGGATCCAGACAAAATTAAAGAGGGGTGTAGGGAGACAGAGATAGATAGATGTATAGATAGTAATAGATAAAGCCGGCACACCTTCCCCTGCTCCCTGACCATTACATGTGATGCTATTTCCCCAATCTTTCCATCACACCCATGCCATCCATGATGGATGAACACACCAAAACCATGAGCCAAAATAAGCCTCAAATTGTTTTTGGCAGGTATTTTGGTCACAACAAAAAAGAAAACAAAGCTAACATCATCTTGTCTTATGTAAACAAATGACTAAAAGTGGTATGTAGACTTGTACCGCCCAAATAATGTACCCGGAGCTCAAGAATGAGCAGAAATCTTTATGTGTATAATGTGAAAAAGCCTCCTGAGGTGACATTACCTGATTTATCCCCTGAAATGATCAGATGGGTTAGGAGGAGGGATTGCCAAACAGGGAAATGGAGCTATTGGGACAACCTTGGACAGTTTTGAGCTAGTTCTGTGTGACTAGAGGGAAGGAATGGGAAGGAGTTGTTCCCTTCTATGTTAAAAGGTTTATAGCAACTGCAATGGGTATTCTGCTAGTAAGTTATGCAATTAGCACACTGCAACCAGGAGATTTTAGTATCACAGGAGAACACAAAGTATTAAGCTCAGTTCTGCAAGCTGCCAGTTTATTCACTGCTTTTGCAGACTCTGCTTTGGGACCTGGAACTCTCTAGGTGGCTCATAGTTGAGCACTCAGGGCTGGCTCAATTTATATTCACCTTGCATCTACCATGATGGCAGTAGGGTAGAGTATGGCGACTCAAACCCTCTCGCTAAAGTGATTACCTGGAAATGAAGCATTTCACTCACAAAAGTAAGTCAACTGGCCATATCAAATTCCAGTGCACAAGAGAGGAGAGCCCTGCCCTATGTCTAGGAACAAAATGAAGACAGGAAAATTGGTGTCATGGAAATTGCTTTCAACAGTTATGAAATGCTATGAAAATGACTTATGTTTAAGATTAGCCTAATGGGATCCATAATGTTAGTAGCATGTCATAAAATACAGTTGAAACTGAAGCTTTAATCCTCATCTCAACAGAAAGTTATAAAACTTTAAGTAGTTTCACTATTACTCAATATTTACATCCCAATCTGTGCAACAACTATAAATCTAGTCATGATTTACATATTTCCTGGATAGAAATGATTCATGAAATTATCTAACTTCTGCTGTTTCAAATCTAAAATCCAGAAGCTTTTAAACAACTTGCTTTAATGTTAGACAAAATATTTTACAGCAACTATTTGTGAAATGGTTCCAATGTTGTAATTCATATAAGCTATGATGATTTTTCCATATTTCACACATGAAGATGTACTGGAAGGACTCTGTTATACATTGGGAGCAGTAAATATGAATGCTTGCCCATAACTGACCAAGGATTTATTTCTAGGTACAGAAACCCCTTTTGTAATATATATATATATATATATATATATATATATATATATATATATATATATATATATATATATATATATATGAGAGACAAAGAGAGGTTGGACATGGGCTTGCCTCCTGCTGCTGCAAAGGAACTCCAGACACATGAGCCACTTTGTGCATCTTGCCTTATGTGAGTATTAGGGCCTTGAACACAGGCCATGAATCTTCACAAGCAAGGGTCTATAACTACTGATCAATCCCTCCAGCCACAGAAGCCCATTTTTCCTTTTCTTTCCTTCTTTTTAGTTTATTGAGGTAGGTCCCTTTAGCTCAGGCTGACCTGGAATTCATTATGTATCCTCAGGGTGGCCTAGAACTCATGTAAATCCTCCTACCTCTGCCTCCTGTGTGCTGGGATTAAAGGTGTGGGCCACCACGCCAGACTTCATTTAAAAATTTTTTTTAAAATAACAATTCTTCATTTATTTGAAAGAGAGAGAATGAATGGGCATCCCAGGTACTGTAGTAAGTGAACTGCAGACTCATGCACCACTTGTGGGGCTGGCTTTTTGTGGCTACTGGAGAATTGAACTCTAGCTGATAAACTCTGCAAGAAAGCAGGCACCTTTAACTCAGCCATCCCCCCAACCCAGAAGACCTTTGATTGGTGGTTAAATAATGAATAAACAGCTTAAAGAGCTCAGAATCAAGCACGAGACTTAAAAATCAGTTTAATTTGAATCTCTTCACCTGTTACCCAATCATGGTGATGTGGCTAACTCAGATGTGTTTGAGGAATTCAGTTAATTTTTAAATTTTATGTATTATATTCTGAAACAAGCTTTAGACTCCTGACAAGGACTTCTTGTGGTGCATATGCTTATGAGAAGTAGGACAGATGAGCCTGCGCCTGCCTCTGCTGGCCAGGAGTGAGGTGTCTTCTGAAGAAGAGCTCAGGAACAAGCCCAACAAGGAGGGTGTTGTGCCTGGGAGTCCTTTATTCCTGTAAAACTGCAAAGCAAAGCGGTGAATAAATACCATTCAATTGGTATTCGATTCGCCTATAGATCGGGTTAAGACAATAGAATTCCCAGTCCGCGAAATGACAGCTGTTACAGGTTTACAGCCTTGGAAGACGGGGCGAGCTTCAACCTGCCACCCTTAGAAAGTGTCACAGGTGCCTTTGAGCACCAAGCTACCATAGGGGTCAGGTTAAAAAGAAAAATCTCAATGCCAAAGGTCAGAGTGCAGGCGATCAAGTTGCAAGCCTTGTTCTGCAAGTTTTTTGCACTTCCTCGGCGGCCCAGGTCCCTGCGTTGGGTTTCAGGCAGGTACCCTCCCTTGCTCGCCACCAGTCCCGCAGGGGCACGCCAGCCGGGCTTCCCCAGCGACGCCCTAGCGGTGGGAATGGGAGCTTCCTGGCCCCGGGCCTCCCCAGCCTCACCCCTAAAGCCCGGAGCCCTAGGGAAGGAAATTCCTCCTCGCTGGGCGCGCACGCCCGCCCCATTCCCCTCTCCGGCTCGCCGCCTTGCTTGCTCCGATGCCGCCCACCTGGTCTGCACTTCTGGGCGGCGCTCGGCCTAGGCGGCTGCGAGCCGAAGCGGCCCGGGGAAATGGGGCAGGGTGAGCAGGAGCCGGGTGCTGCCCAGAGTTCCGGGGAGATGGGGCAGGGTGAGCGGGAGCAGGGTGCTGCCCAGAGTCCCGGGGAGATAGGGCTGGGGGAATGGGAGCAGGGTGCTGCCCAGAGTCCCGGGGAGATGGGGCTGGGGGAGTGGGAGAGGGGCGCTGCCCAGAGTCCCAGGGAGATGGGGCTGGGGGACTGGGAGCAGGGTGCTGCCCAGAG
>PVHP010039153.1:0-16526 GCA_004024765.1 Zapus hudsonius | reverse complement strand
GTGTGTGTGTGTGTGTGTGTGTGTGTGTGTGTGTGTGTGTGTGTGTGTTTATCACTTAAGAGGAGACATAACTATCAACACCACCTCTGAGGCTCAGGGAACATCCGGAAAGAGGGTGTGGAAAACATGTGTGAGTTAAAGGATGGGAAGGAGAGCTGTGGAATGCCATCGTCCAGACATTGAGCAGCCTTTGCATTCATGACTTTATCACTGCCATCATCTGAAAAAGACCTGCACAATATGAATCCAAGCCCGTCAATGTTCCATCATGACAAAAAAAGTATTTAAAATATTGTGGACATCAAAATAGAATAAGACTCATTGGAAAGAATAGAATAGTTCAGTGGAAAGGGAGAGGGAGAGAAGGAAGAAAATCATATACTAGGAGGGGACTATTATAAAGTACATTATGAACATGCATGAAAATATTCAAGACAAATGTTAAAAATAAGGAGGAAAGATCAATCATTACCAGAATCCAGAAAGAAATTTAACGCAGAATGGGAGTAGAGCAAACGCTGACATACTTAGCCGTGCCTAGCATAGGACTAGCTAATAGACTCAAATTTTCCAACAACAAATAAATAGAAGCTTGAGCCCCAGATCATCAAAGCCAGTCTAGTCAAAATAATGGAATATCTCATACATTAAAAGTAATAACATTGTACCTGTTTGAGTTTATGAGTGTTGTAACATAATTGGATGAGGCTAAAGAGGGGAGAGAGAGAGGTAATACAAGAAGAATGGTTCAAGAGAAACATAGAAGGAAAGAGACACATATATACATCGGAGGTCATCTACATTGAGTTGTTGTTACCTGTTATTTTGACAGATTATTTTTATTTTACTAGCACACAAATTGACTCTGTATATTCTTTAACTATTTTTGTTTATTTATTTGCAAGCAGAGAGAGAGAGAGAGAGAGAGAGAGAGAGAGAGAGAGAGAGAGAGAATTGGTATGCCAGGGCATCCAGCCATTGCAAAGAACTCCAGACACATATGCCACTTTGTGCAGCTGGCTTTACATGGGTACTGGAGAGTTGAATCCAGGTCTTTAGGCCTTAAGTGCTGAGCTGGCTCTCCAGCCTAGCTCTTTATATTCTTTTTTTAAAAACATCTTTATTGGCATATATATATAATATATACATATAGGTACATATATGTATATATGTATATATATATATATATATGTTATGTATATATATATATATATATATATATATACATAACAAAATGCCCAGTATCAAAAGTTATTAGAGGAAACCCCTTAAAATAAGGAAGACACACCCCTTTATGCATTAGATATTCTCCCCATCATGGCTCTTGCATTCTGTCCACCACCTCGTCCACAAATTTCCCTGAGTCATGGCAGATGAGTTTAAAGGTTGCATAATTCTTAGGTTCTTAGGAGTCTCTGGATTTGTGTTTTGGACTGCTTTGGGCCCCCTTGGTGTCTATTTCCATAATCCTTCCCTAGGACATCTGCCTTCCTGAGGGAATAGCTCTTTTGCTCATCATACCACTTCCTTAGAGGTTGTGTTAGGGCTCTAAATGGTGAGTTTGAGGTGGTTTGTCTCCTGCTTGGGTGCTCCCATAAATTCAGGCCCACTTGGTGGAGTTCAGCTGTTCACAGTTCTCGTTGATTTCTGAAATATACAAACAGAATCTCCAGCAGAGAGTGAGATAATTATTGGTTAATTGAGAATAATATCGCTAGTTTGGTGAGATTTTAAAGGGTGTATGTAGCCTTTCTGAAGACCTATGGTTAGTGGGGACTTCCCCTTGGAGATTTCCCATAGCTCTTTATATTCCTAATGATTGCTAAAGTCAGTATAAATTCTTCAGATTCCCATGAGGTTGCACTGGATTCATGCCAGAGAGCATTATCAATAATAGCAATAATGCCTTCAAGTTATGAAATTTTTATTAATGCTCCAAGATTCTGGTAGGAAGTAAAGTTTGCCAATTCATATATGAATTGTTAAGGAAAATATATTTTTAAGTAGCATGTTCTTATCCGGTAGACTGAGTCCACACTGAGAGAAGGCTTCAGCGTGTTATAAAGACTCAGCCCTCGTTCCAATGTTTATTTAGCAGATTCTGAAAGACATGAGGAAATGCTCATTAATTTAGTAATCGCAACAATATGAATTAACAGCAAATGACCCTCAGAATCTTGTTGGCATGAGAGGAACACTCTAAGACTGATTGAGGCTGATGTTTGTACAACTTGATCAGGTTACTAGAAATATCATTGACTTGTATATTTGAAATGCATCATGTCTTATCTTTCTCACCAATAGGGGCATAAAATATTTTACAGGGATAAAATTATTTAAATTGTGAAGTCATGCCTCCATAACTTTTTAGCACAGTGGAGTTTCAAGAATGAAGACACTTTCAGGAAACAAAAACAAAAGCTGTTCTTGTGAGAATTTCAGATAAAAATAGAAAACTAGCAGTGTAGTGGAGAGGGAACTGAATAAAACTTTTACTCCATTGTTTGCTTGAAAGCCAAAAGAGCCAAATAAATCCTGAATGTCAGCAAAAACAAAGCAAAATCCCCAAATAATTCCAAAAAGCATTCTGTGATGTTCAATTGCCTCTTTTCTCTGTGTAACACCTAATGAATTAAAATCTCAGAGATATTTTTGAAGGGTGCTTAGCCAGTAGAAATAGATATATTTCCCCTAATTCATCATAGAAATGCCAATGGAAATATGGGATTAAAATCACTCTATTATATAATATATGAGAAACTCAGAAATGCTAGTGAATCTCCACGTAGCCTGTGTCATGTCTGTCTTATATTTTTCTTACATCCAAGACAATGTCCTTAATCTTCTTCCAGCGCAAAATAACATCCACACATCCCAACACCCTTTGAACATAGATATGTGATCATACAGTGGGTCATAAGTGAATCATCTCTTTCCTTTTAAAAATGACCTGCTAAATATTCTTTTCTTTCTTCCTGTTTTCCCCTTTGTTCCAACTTTCTCTTTCAAAACATATACCATTTTTAGGAAAACATCCTGAAAATGGTAGAAAATTAAGCTTGAAGCAACATGGCCGATATTTAGAACTTCTATATAAGAGGAAAGGGATTTTTTCATTCTTGTTTAACCCCAAACAAAGCATGCTTCTTTATGCATTTTGCTTTGTACATCTTAGATCAGTCTACTAGGTTCTGCAGAGCATTACCAAGATACGCACACACATACACACACACACACACACACACACACACACACACACACATTCTTGCCAGTTACAAATAATTTTCTTTGAGGCAGATGCTCAGTCTTTCA
The DNA here is from genome assembly GCA_004024765.1 of Zapus hudsonius. NCBI lineage: Eukaryota > Metazoa > Chordata > Mammalia > Rodentia > Dipodidae > Zapus > Zapus hudsonius. The sequence goes on along the minus strand of PVHP010039153.1, from coordinate 13,214 downwards.
TGGCTCCTTCCCCTGCACCTCTTTTTTCCCTTATTCTTCCACTGAAAGCAAACAGCTTCCTTCATAAAAGTGGTGAAAGGCTCCTCTGTTATCTGCCACTCTCTGGGCCTTTGTGATCCCTGGTTAATCTGTTCTCACATTGATCTCTGACTATCAGCTTCTGTGTAACTAAACCGACTTGTGGTGTCTCTCCTAGCCTTGAAGCTTTTATTTGTCAAGTTGAAAATGAACACTGAGACATTGCAAGTCTGTGTTCCCTGTTCCTGATTACAGCCTTCTGGAAGTCCAACAGATTCTGACCACTTCTGCCCACTTCTTGTATTTGCTGGCCATTCTCCATAGGTAGGAAGAAAACAACATTGGTCTGTCTACATGTCTCTTCCTCCCTCTGACACCTATACCTAATGGCACATTCTCAAATGTGAACAAGCAGTGTATCACCTCAGAAGTTCACATATTCTCCCACAATACAGGATGGCTCTACCTAAATTTATCAAGGTGTTTTCACAAAGCTATCTGCCCAAGTTGGTCCTTTGATCTGTCCTGGCTTACTTTCATTCATCATCTTTCAGAAAGACTCAATTAATATCCTGTTTATCACTTTCTCATGCTTAGGGTGTGAATTAAAACTCCAGGGAATACAGAGAGGTTCAGTCAGTAAATTGCTTACTGCACAAGCATGAGAACTTCCTCACTGGAAGCATATGTACCTATGACTTAGCACTGGAGAGGCAAAGAAGGGGATCCCTAAGGTCTATGGGCTAGGTCGTCTAACTCAATTGATGAGCGAGCTCTAGGTCAATGAGAGTCCATGTCTCAAAAACTAAAGTGGACTTGAACCCCATCTCCATGGGGAAGTCGTCACTAACCATAGGTCCTCAGAAAGGCTACACCCTCCAAATTCTCACCAACCTAGCAATATTTGTCTTAATTGACCAATGATAATGTTACTCTCCACTGGAGACTCTGTTTGTATCTTTCAGAAGGCAATGAGAACCAGGGATAAAGGAACTCCACCAAGGGGACATGATATGACAGGGAGACACCCAAGCAGGAGACGATCCATGTAGAGCCCAAACACAACCTCTAAGGAATTAGGATGACGAGCAGAACATCTATTCCTACAGGAAGGCTGATAACCTACAGAAGGACAATGGAGACAGGCACCAAGGGTGCCCCAAATTGCCCAAAACACAAATTTAAACACTTTTACAAACCTAATAACTATGGAAAATTTGAATTCACCCACGATGACTCAGGGAAATTTGCTGAAGAAAGGGCGGAAAGAATGTAAGAGTCACGGGGGGAGAATAACTAATGCATAAAAGGGAATGTCATCTTCAATGGCTTTATCTAATAACCTATGATGCTTATATAATTTTAAGCCAATTAAAATGTTTAAAAATAAAAAGAACTAAAGTGGAGAAGCAACTGATGACATCAGACAATGACTTCTCTCCTCCACACATGTGGACAAACACCTGCACACACACGTGCACCCACACACTTATGAACACACATACAACACTCCAACACCACATATTATATACATGCAAATTTTCAAAATCAAAGATCTGTATTTTGATTCAAATATCATGACTCTTAACCTGCTCTCAGAGAAATTATAGTTGAGATACTTTTTTTAATTTTTGATTTTTACAACTGGGCTCTTGAGTTTGGTGTCACTATGATCCTGAATGAATGGAGCTTCAGATTTGATGGATGATCACCCAGAGCCTCACAATTCTACGCACCTATATACTACTTCCCTGAGAGATAGTAAGCCTTTCTCATGGCTTCATAATACTATGAGACTCATCTATGATAAAATAATATCTACAGAAACATGTCCATGTGTAAAAAGGAGAAGACAGCAGTGGAAAATTCCAAACTGAGCAGTGTGAGGTCCGGGAGACAACCTGACTCAGAAACTACCTGAACTGTGCTGAGAAGCATGGGCACATCTTTAATTCATTTGCTCTTTCACTTGGTATTTGCAATCATGGATGTTTTATCAGACTTCAAACTTGGTACTAAATAAAGGGGAAAAAAAGTTCTCTGACAGCTGCACAAGGAGCTTAATTAGGAGGCTCTTTAAGTTTACTTTGAGATGCATAATTGATGTAGAAACATATGAAGTCAATAGCACCCCCATAAGATCCTCACAATATTTTCAAAGATGCTGATTGTCACATTTGTTTCACATCGTCTAGAAGATGTCATTTTCTAGCTCCTTTTTATCTTAATCCAGGGCCATGTTTCAGTTTAATAATTCATTAGCTGTTCCTTGGAACTTATTGCCTGCTGAGTTTACTAAAGACTGATTAGCAATTTTATCATTTCTAAGTTTTCTGTATATATTTTCAGTGTCATCTCCTGCTGATTTAAATATTTCTGGCTTGAAACAACTTTTATTTTATATTTCATCTTTTTTCTGCTTGGGCTGTATTTCTATCTATCATTTATATCCCACAGAGTATAAACACTGGAATTTGAGATCTTGTTGGTCATTGTACCTCATAGACTACCTGTTTTAATGGCATATGTGTATGTAAGAGAAACTTTATTCTGCCTTTTACTGATTAGCACCTACCCAAACCAGGTGTGCATTTATAGCTAAATACAGCATGATTGAGAAAACCTGTATGACTTGGTGAAAGAGACACCTGGATTTGCCTCCATTAATCACTATCTGGTTCACTGTAAACCACTTTTTTAAAATTTAACTTCCCTAAACTTCAGTTTCCTCCTGTGTAAAGAATCCATTCCTGGTATTGCAGTGAGGAGTCTATGAGAATCTATTTGTAAAATATGCAACCATATGCCTGAAAGATGCGTACTTTGTTAAATTTTGTTTCACATATTTTCTTCCTTTTTCTGTTCCTTTTACCATTTCAGTCATTAGCATTAATGCATCTTCACTGGCTTCATTGCAGCATGCATTGGGCTTATGTACTGAAATAGTTCTTATCCTCATGTGGTACCCAAAGTATTCCCATTTTGTTATACTATGATAGCTTTCTTTTCCATTATATTGAGAACTTCATTTTTAAAAATATTAATCTTTTGAAGAAAGAGAGAGAGACAGAGAGAAAGAGGGAGAGAATATGACCACATCAGTACCTCTTGCCACTGCAAAAGAGCAACATATGTATGATATGTGCCAACATGTGTGTCTGTCTTTATGTGAGCATTGGGGAATTGAACTCAGGCCTATAGAATTAGTATGCACGTTCTTTTAACTGCTGAGTCATTTCCCCAGCTTTAACAACATGGCTGTGTCCTGCATACCTGGTACTGCTTTTGGAAGCACGAGACATGCATTCATGGAGTGGGTCATGAAGTATACACATGGTTCCAGGGGCCACTGCTGAGATGCAGTATATAGAACAGAGCATGAAGCCCCTGATTGGCAAGTGAAGCTATTGGAATGTAGACCGTGGTTTGCAATAGAGACGCAAAGATATTTTGGACATACCAGGACTGTGCAAGGGTTACGATGGAGCGCTGTTGGCTTGGGATGGAAGTTTTCTTCAGCTACTTAGCCAAGCTGGAGGGACGGAAACGGAAAATCCAGAGATTGCCAGTCACTGGTTGTGACTTGAACTGAAGATGTTGGGTGTTTGCCTAATGGTTGTTGTGTTTGCATTGGTCCAGTCTCTCTTTGTTATGCCTTATAACAGTTGGAAATGTTTACTTTGTGTCATTATATATTAAAAGTTTGTAAATTGTTTAGATTGTATAGTGCTCACAGGTAAGAGACCTTGCCTTATTTTGGGGGAAAATTGTGCATTTCCAGTTGTACATGGAATGGTTATAATCATGTTACATGGAATTATGATCTTGTTGCTGTCTTCAATTGGAAATTAAGTATGACATAAGGAGATATGGTTTGATGTCAAATTGATAAGGAGTGGACTTGTGGTGGTTAGGTTTTGTTGTCAACTTGATCTTTTTAGTACTCTTAGGTGGGTCTCTGAGTATGTTTATAGGAAGGCAGCCCTCTCCGTAGGGGACAGGATGTAGGGAAGCTCAGGGAAGCTAGAAATTAACATCCTTTCCAGTGCAGGAAGGAAATTTCAGAGATTCAGGAAACCATTAAATCTTGGATAGATTTGCAAGACCCCACCCTAAGTTATATAAAGGGTGAGAAAAATCTCCTCTCCCCATGCCTGTTTAATGTTGTGTATGCGGTGCTACTGATGGATTTTTCTCTCTGCTTTGACCTGTGAAAGGGGGCCAGTTTCTTTCACTTTTATGGAACTTACCCTGTATCTGTAGCTTCAATAAATCCTTTCCTCCCATTAATTGTGCCTGGTCTCTTGTTGACAGCAATTAGGACAGATTGAGCAGATCAACACAATAGAGTAAGTAGTTCCCATGAACAAAATTACCTAAATTCATAGTGCCAATAAATGAAGTTTATATTGATTTAAAGTTTGGAAACACAAACCAACTTGGATCAAATTTTTTTCAAGAAAATATATTTAAATAATAATTTAATTTTTCTCATTTCTCTTTGGATACAAGATAAACTTGGTACCTCTAAATAAAAAGTTAAAATTTATAATTTACACATACTTACTTTATATGCCTTACTAAAGTCATGAATACTCAAAACTTGAGCAAGTGAGCAGCAGCAGTAGAGCTGGTCAAAGAATTTCCCGGGATAAGAAGTTTCCAGTTTTTTTGCCTTCAAGAATATTTGAAGAAGCCGGGCATGGTGTCACACGCCTTTAATCCCAGAACTCGGGAGGCAGAGGTAGGAGGATCACTGTGAGTTTGAGGCCAGCCTGAGACTACATAGTGAATTCCAGGTAAACCTGGGCTAGAGTGAGACCCTACCTCAAAAAAACAACAAAAAAAAGACTATTTGAAGACGACTAATTTGATTTGCCAGCCTATATCAAATAATTGAAAAGTTTTTTGACTATGCTATCCATAATTTGTTTTGACTATAAAGAATAGAATAAATAGCAAAAACAAACAAACAAAAGAAGTTATGTGCATGCTCTGGGTATATGTGTTTACATTTTAATAAGCATTTTGATAAGCTTATTGTTATAATTAATAAATAGTAAATATTTAAACATGTTTATGTTGCTTTGAGAAATGATATCAATAAGTATTTATGAGAATATTTTTATTATCTAGAGTCTCATGATTTAAAATACACATCAAACATTCACAATCTTTATGTATATGATGTGGACATATAAATTATATGTATATAATATTTAGGTATAGGCTATGTAAGTACAATATTTGTATTATGCACATATTAAATTAAATTATTACATGTGTTTATATGAATATGGAATGCTATTGTATTTAAATACTTTTTTGAGTGTCCTATTATTTATAACCAATATGGTACAATCAACATAATAAAATTATAGTAAAATGAACTTTTTAGGGATATGCAATTTCAAGAGAAAATTACTAATATTAAAAATTAGACTCCCTATTTCTACATCTCAGAAGGAAGACCTAGACAGAATGTTGTCACTTAACAGGAGGTAGTCAATTACATTTTACAACCTGAACCAAATATCCACTTAAAAATACATAAAGATTGGGTTAAAGAGGCTCCCTCAATCAGCCTTGCTGACAAAAGTGACATGCCCAAAACTTGTGTGAATTAGTACAATACAAATATGGCTGAGGTGTTTTGGTAAGGTCCTCTTCCACCCCAAAACTCTAGGAAATCAGGTTTCTTCCATCCTAAGAAAGTCATCATCTTAACATAAGGACCATGAGGGAAGTGAGAGAGGATACCATGGATGCTATAGTTCAAGTATTTGAACCAGCAATTCCCCTGCTAAGTCCCAAGTATGTGTTTTCCATTTATTTTTAGGGAAGGCTGGGAAATGTACTCTCCCTGTCTCCTTGGAAACAGGCAACCTAGAATTTTCCTAAGAGAAAGATCTTGGGGAGACTCCTCAGAGATCTAAATGTATGTCACCTAGTGCTGAGAAATAAACAAGAATGGAGCTCCTTCTTCATACCAGAAAAGGATGCAGGTAGGTAGGGACCGCATGAAACTAACCTCTCAATGATCGTGGCAACAAAGGGGAAAAGCAAGTAGAAGCACTTCTTTTCCCTTAGCATGGTAACAATCTATGAAATCCCTGTGGACAAAAAAAGACACCAAGGAAAACAAGCAAATTAGAGAAATATTGAAGTAAAAATGTTGACAGTGACTTTAGCCAGGAAAGAGACCCAAGACAGCAGTGAGAGAAATGTCATACATGACTGATACTCTTGAAAGCAATGAGCTCAAAAGTTTCTTTGTAAATTTAGAAGTTCTGCAAGACAAAGAGGGTGGAGGGAGATGCCCCAGAATGTGGGCTTGATTAAACTATAAAACACTACAGTTGAATTTTATTTCACTGTTGCACCATTGATTTTTACTCCTCAAAATCAGCACTATGTTGACATCACCTATGTGATCTTGTGCATTGGTTGGGGGCTTTACTCAAACATGAGGCAGAAATGTAATATTTTGTGCTATTAACCACCCTCTGGAAACAGCCAATTTTCAGCAAATCTAGTCCTATTAAGGAGATAATCCTCTTTAACACATTTTCTTTTCTTTTTCTTTTTTGGTATGTGTCTGTGTGTCTGTGTGTGCAGGTGAGTGTGTGTGCAGCATGTGAAAGCCAGCAGAGGCCATAGGAGAATATCAGGTGCCCTTCTCTTCTGGTTTCTCATTCATGTATTTATCCTTGAGACTTGGTCTCTCCCTCAAGCCAGAGCTGTTGTCTGTCAGCATCAGTGAGCCCAAGTGGCTCCCCTGTCTCCATTCTCTTCCCCCACTACTGGCTGGAGTTACAGGCTTGCATTGCTTTTTTTAAAAGTCGGTAAATGGCTTTTTTAAAGTTGGTACTAAGGAGTCAAATTTGGTAGTCTCTGGCATCAAGAAGCCCTCATACTTAAGCAGGAGCTCTCATAACTACTGAGTCATCACCCTCCTTTCTAATACCACCTCAAATGTATGCTAAAAGGGCAGATTTTTGAACACAGAGCTTTATGACTTCCTCATAGCAATGCTTAATATGATTTTATCCAGTTATGCTTTAATGGTCCTTTGCTGTGCTAGGGTAATCTTGTTTTGTACTAGAAACAGGGTACTTGGAACAAACTGAGACAATATCACAATAGAGCTGAAAATCCAAGGGCCTAGCTTCTTTCTTTATTTCCTTCTTTTCTGGAAGAAAGCAATATTCCAATATATTATAAAGTGCTAATTGAAATTCTCTTTTGCAACAGATTTTTCATTTGTATGGTACCATATTCCACTTTTGCAATAAGAGAGGCTGAGCCATGAACACATGTGAATAAAAAGGAACTATCCATGTGTAAATATTCAGAAGGTGGATTTGCAGGGCTACATAGCATGAAGCTATTTAGAGGAATAGTAAAGGTCATAAATACTTTTGTCAAAGTAAGAAACCAATCTTTGGTCAGAACAAAGATTTCACATGTTATAGGTAGGTACAAACAAAGGAAATGGGACATATACTAGAGATTAAGACAGGGTTTCCAGAAAAGAATTTGGGATTTTGCCTGTGTGATGGTAACTAAACATGGAGTCCGGTAATGTGAAAGAGATAGGGACCAACCAAAAACAGGAGGCATGCTAAGATGGGAGACTGGAAACAGACAAGAGCTTAACATCCTAAAATATCAAGCCAAAGCTATAGTAAAAAGATGTAAGATAACAGAATTGGCAAGTGAAATTATATGAGAATTACGTCCATAGCATTTTTGGTCTCCTTTCTCTTACAGGGACCCTGCAAGTCCTGCCATTCATGGACACCCAGCTAACTAAACTTGAGAAATTTTTTAAAAAGTAAGTTTCTGACAACCAGAAATGATTCAGGCTCTGCTTCTTATCTCTTCCTCACAATTTGTCTTTCGTTCTCTAGAGGAACAAATATTATTTTCTTTTCATGTCTCAGGATATCTCTACAGAGCCATTCCATAAGAAATAGATTGAAGATAATCTTCACAAATGTGAAATTCTGTTATAGTATCTTGGCTCTGGAGGCATTGGTTTCAGGTATCTGAAGCCCCCATCGCCAGTGTAATTTAAGATTTGAGGCACAGTCAGTGAGAAAGTATGTGTCCTTGACTCTGACTTAGGTATCTGAAAGCAAACCTGTTTTCCATGGACATCAGAGTGGCGGGTCACCCCTGCTGCTGGTAAGACGGTGGGAGATTAGACAGCAGCAGAGTCAGAGAGTGAGCTCTGAAAGCCATATCTCTGGAGGACAGATGACACAAAAGCACCTGTGAAGGTTAGGAGATGGGGATCTGTGTGTTTATTTCTCTGGCACACCACAATATACATCTGGCATTTTGTCCTTGTGAAATGTGGTCAAAAATATACTCTAGTTCAAGGACCCTGCATCTATTGGGTGAGGGAGGGACATGGCCTTCTTTCTCTCTGTTACTGTATCACTGACACTGTTGGCAAGAGAGTCACCTACTCTTGGCTAAGCTGATACGTAACAAATGGTTCAGCTCATTTTAGCTGGTGGGGAGGTGAACTGACTTTGTTTTCCATTTTCCCTGGGGAAAGGCTGCTTAAGAGGTAGCTGCATTAAGACTAATCACAACTATACTGTGAGGCTGGTATTTTAAGAGTCACATTGGAAATATGATGCATCAGGTGACAAGAAAACAAGCAGCTTGGGGGATAATTATCCCAAATAGGAGAAAGATTAATGTCAGCAGCTGACAAGAGCAGCAACAGGTCAGACTCCATAGAGGAAGCAAGATTTTCATTTGCAAAAGGGCTCAGACAGCTGAAGAAAATGACCAAAGAACTAGGAATACCGAAGGAAAGAAAAGTTGCCCGATGAGGGTCTTTGTAAGGAGAATCCATATTAAGTTTTAGTTTCTATTCCCAGGAGATTTCTGATAGCACTACCACTTTATGTTAATATGATCCTGACCTATCTTTTCAAGGAAAATCTAACTATCTATCTATCTATCTATCTATCTATCTATCTATCTATCTATCTATCTATCATCTATATATCTATCATCTATCTATCTATCTATCTATCTATCTATCTATCTATCTATCTATCTATCTATCTATATCTATCTATCTGTATATCTATAACCGGTATGTTAAAAATACAAAAGAGTATTTAAAGACCTATAACAAGATGTTATCAACTTGTTCTGACAGAATTCTAAACTACACAGAATGGCCTTTTTGCTCTCAGCAGTTCTGAAAGGAAGAATTCATGGAAGTTCATGTGAAATTTCTAATGTTTTTGGTAAACTCTGCCTGTTTGGCTGGGGTCTTTTGGCTTTCTTATTGACTTGGTTGTCACCTTGGATTTGGAAGATTGAAACAGAGGCACAGATGCCTAAAAAGCCTTTATGAATCACTGTGGCAGATGTCCTCTCCTTTCTTTTAATACCAAAATGACATTGATGAGTATAAGAATAAATGGAACTTAGTGGAAATGCCTGCTTGGAAAGCCAGGTTGACTGGTTCACATTTATTGAAGAAACGAGGAACTATATAAAAGTTCCTATTGTTTTTATTAAAAAATATTTTCTTATGCATTACAGTCTTCTGAAACCCAAATAGATTGAGTTTCATGTTTTTTGTTTCTTTGAAACTGATGGTATCAGTGTACGCAGCTATGGATATGGCTACCGATCATACTGAGAGACTCAGCTGATATTCAAGTGTCAGCTTTGACTACTTGCCTGTCTACAGAGATCTCATCAATATAGATTTAGGTCAATGGTCTTCCAAGACCTGGACACTCCCTCAGTATGTTAGTCAGAAAAGACAAAAGCATGGGACAGTAACAACTCCGAACTCTCAAGGGAAGATCTCCTGACATAAAATAACAAATACTGATTGTAATCATATGATTGGCATAAATATGGACTTACAGAGAGAAGGAAAGTCAGCCTTTTCCAGTACCTGGAAAAAGAAAAGAATCACAAGAAATTACCAGCCACCATCTAATAAGAACTTGAACTAATTCCAAAGCACTCACTTGGTGCTAGAGCAAAGCCTTTTAGAGGTGCTAATAAGTTTCTGAAGGGGAAACAGAGGCACAGAGCATGAAGAATCACATGTAGTCATTTGGGTTTTGTTCGTTTGTTCCTGAGCCATTACTGGCCACCCTCCGTTAGATCCCCATCTCTTACCCCCCCCCCTTCAGTGACGTTCTAACTAGGTCTATAGCTTGCATTCACTCTTGGCTAATAGAAACTCCAATCCAATTCAATAGCTTACCTTTATCCTTTATCTATATTCATTTTAATACTCACCATCTCTCAGCCAGGACTTAGACCCTGGTGAGTCCTAGGTTACCAGCACTCCATGGGTATAATAATCTACTCAAAAAATGAGTTTTCCAGGCCCCTCCACCCTCTAGATATTTCCAATCTTCATGAGTGAGTCCCATGAAATGTCTCTCCTCTGTGCATGATGGACCATCTATTTGCCTCATCAGATCTGTCTCCAGCTTGTCTCTCTGCTCTGGGACCTACAGAATGCTGACCCCTGATCAGTGTTTCAACTGGGTTCTTTTATATCCTGGCTTTTGGCTGTATTGGGCAAAGTGAGATACTGTTAGATTAGAGGTTGGAGTAAGATCCTACGCTATTTATTGCCTGGACACTCGGATTGTAGTAATGGCATCTTTCTGGAGGCCTCATGTCTTGCCAGACAGAACCTCCTTAACCACATCTCTCATTGGTTCCTAGAGACTATTTCCTAGCCTTGCCCCATTGGCCCTGAGTGATTATGGGTTCCCCACTGTCATGACCAGGATGCTTCACCTGCCTTGTTGGCCTCTCTTAGCTCTCTTTGTTCCTCTGTTAGTAGTTCCTCAGGCCCTATGTGAGTGTACCACCAATTTCTGCCCACATCTTCACTGGCAAAGTACTGAGTGCCTACTTCCGTGCCTAAAAGGAAAGGAGGGAAACCCTTCCCACCCCTCATGCTAAGAAGTCAACTGCCCAACATTCCCTGGACCTTCTGTCCTTTCCCTAAACTACCTGCTTATCAAGGCAAATTTTTGTCACAGCCCTTGAATACCCACCTTAGGCAAAAGATAAGACCCTATTGCTGAAGATTCCACAGACTGATATCACACAACACTGAGAGACCCTGCTGAATCCAGAAATAAAATCAGCTCCCAGATGGGCAGCCTGGGTAATGCTAGATGGTGTTGCATGAGCTGCCAGGAGAACCAGACCAACAATATCCTGAGAGAGCAGGAGGCATCTTCAAGCTACACCAACTGATGGCCTGAGAATGCAGATCACACTGCTATGTGGCACAGACAACAAGTCAAGAAGTGCCCATCTGTGCAATAGTGGTGCCTAACCTAGGTGGGTAATCAACAGCTGGCTAATTGGCTTTGAGATCTGCTCAAAGACAGGGAACCCCTGACTGGTAAGGGGACCCAAGGCAACTCTGAATGGGGAGTAAGAACCCCATCAACATTGGGAAGTCATCACTAACCATAGGTCCTCAGAAAGGCTACGCCTGCCAAACGCTTACCAACGTAGCAATATTTGTCTCAAGTGACCAATAATAATCTCACTCTCCACTGGAGACGCTGCTTGTATTTTTCAGAAAGCAACGAGAATCAGGGACAACCGAACTCCACCAAAGGGACCTCATTTGGTAGGGGACACCCAAGCAGGTGACGATTCACCTCAAACTCACCATTTAGAGCCCTAACACAACCTCTAAGGAAGTGAGAGATGATGAGCAAAAGAGCTATTCCCACAGCAAGGCAGATAACCTAGAGAAGGACAATGGAGAGGGGCACCAAGGGTGCCAAAAATTGTCCAAAATACAAATTTATAGACTCTTAAAAACATAATAACTATGCAAAATGTAAACTCACCTACTATGACTCAGGGGAAATTGTGAAGAGGGGGTGGAAAGAATGTAAGAGTCATGGGGGGATAACTAATGCATATGAGGGATTGTCATCAGGGATTCAATGGCTTTATCTAAGAACCTATGATCCTGAGTATATTTTTGTGTTAATATATATAATTCTAAGCCAATAAAAACGTTAAAAAAAGAGAAGAGGACAGGATGGGAAATCAAGAAAATCAGATTGTTGTGAAAATCATAATAAGTCCCAAAGGGAGGTTAAGATTTCCAATGTAAGAAGTTTCCTAGAGTTATCATACTACTTCATTCTCCCCCCTCCATATTTCAGCATCTTTCAATTTTGTAAAGTCCATTTAGCATATTAAAGGCCCCACAGTTATCCATTTTTGCAGTAAAAACTAGAGAAAAAAGTACCATTTGTCATCAATTGAAATAATTTGCTGGGATTCAATGATGCTGTAAGCGTGGATCCTCACTGCCTTGAATAATAGGTCGTTAATGAATGCTTGAGGATTCACATTTATCTGTCCAATCACCTTCTCAAGAAAATAGCAAGTTATTCATGTGATATTTCAGCAATTGTTCTCTGAAGCCTTTTATTATGTTTGTAGCACACATCCAATGTCAAAACAGTACTCCCAGGACACAAATACAGAGATTCATCTAATGGCATATTTAACAAAATAGCTGCTTTGAGAAAGAATGAGAGTCCGATCCTTCGGAAACATTGTGCTGTGTGTTTCATTTAGGTATAATAAAATGCTACGTGGGAACCATCTCCAGCTAACCTTATGCTTTATTTGCATTTTTTAGCTTATTAAATATGAAGGCATCCAGAGGTTGAGTGAAATTGCTAGCAAACTGTATTTCATGTTGAGGATCAGCAGGGGCCTTTTGGAGGGCTCCAATTTTTCTCTGAGTGTCAGGAAATCAGATTACTGTACCCAGCTGCAAGCTGTTTTGATTGAACTGAAAGTCTGATTTAATTTGGTACAAATGGCAAATTACTCCTCTATTTATCCTTGAACGACATGTACCCACAAAGTACTATATTTTAGGATGATCTTAAAAGTTTGAAGTAGATATGTGATTTTTGAAGATTTCTTTTCCTAGGCCTGGAGTATTCATTAACTCCAACACTTTTTGAAGGCCAATCCAAGATAACATCCATAATTCCTAACCTTCTTGTCTTGTTGCTATCTGTAGAATATGGGATTGGCTCAGTGGACAGATGTATAATGTGAAAAATCACATAAAGATTATTGACAACATGGAGGAAACAGGATACTCATCAATGGCACTTAAACTACAA
>PVHP010039152.1:0-16505 GCA_004024765.1 Zapus hudsonius | reverse complement strand
CTCTGCCACAGCACTGCAAACAGCGGCAGGAAGGTGTGCCAAACTCTGGCAAGGGAAAGCTGGCTTATAACCCCATAAGCCCGCCCCCAACAACACAGCTTCATCGAGGTTGTAAAACCCAAACTGCCATCAGCTGAGGATCGATCTATCAGAACACATTCAATTGTTTGTGGGGGACACCTGTATCAAACCATGACAGGTGGGTAGGGAGGGAGGGCCCGAACTCAGGTCCAGTCAGTGTCCAAAGCCTGGATACCAGCTGAAGAGATCAAACCTTTCTTGAGAGTTCTGGTGACGCTGTTACTCGTCCACCATCTTGCTCCCTCCCCAGGAATGTTACGTTCTTATACAACTACCTTTGGTAGTTGATAAGAGAGCATATTGGGATTCTATATGATCAAATAATATGCATATGAAATTGTCAAAATAAATAAAATGTAAAAATATTATCTTAAACATGCATACACACACACACACACACACACACACACACACACACACACACACACACACACGGACATGCTCTTTTAGTCAGGTTGATGACCAAAACTGATTACAGACAAATTTTACATCTGCTCTCACATTTTGTTTTCTACAAATTATTCACAGCTTTGTGTTTAAACTTTTCATATTGATCAATCAGTAAAGTAAAATTCTATTTCATTTTAATATAGTATTGGACACACATCATTAGCCATAGTAATTATTGGCATTGTAATAGTTGCCCAAAAATGGCTCAGCATCATGTGCCATCATTAATATAATGATGTTTCTTATTCACATGCCATGTTAATAAAAGTGGAGACCTTGGATTCTGTCTCTTATAGTTAGGTAAAGTGGAAAAATATTTGGAATAAAGGGTATAGCTTCTATTTAAGATGATACCAACTTTTCATTATTTAAAACCTATTCCCAATTCACAGCTATGTTTGGTTAAATAAAAAAAAAGTAATGTTAACTACACAGCTGTGCTCAGAATTATGACAAAATTCCTGTGTAAGTGAAAATGAAGTAAAACATCTAGATCTCTTGCAGTCTTTTGTGCATAGGATTACAATTCCCCACACTGAAAAGAAATCACAAAATTTGAAATGCCTCCCTTGATGTACGGGACCAAATGAAATCACACTGCTTTGACCAAATCAAATCCAAGTATTTACTCATGGCCTCCAATACAAGGTGTTATGCCACTGACAATTGCATTTGGCAGAGATTCAACAGCAGGTGACAGAGTGGAAAATATGTGGAGTATCAAACAGGGAAACCTCCAGGTGTGCTACTTGGAAGTGTTTGGCAGAAAGAAGCTGGAGGCCTGCTAAATACAAATGGAGCATCCTAAATGATTAGGTTAGGAGGAAGATTTGACTTTCTATTCTTTTTTTAAAGTTTGTATTTTTAATATCTTATTTATTAATTTTCAAGCAGAGAGAGAGAGAGAGAGAGAGAGAGAGAGAGAGAGTACCAGGGCCACCATATGGTGGGTCTGGCTTATGTGGGTCCTGGGGAATTGAACACAGGGCCTTAGGCACTGGAAGCAAGTGCTTTAATCACTGAGTAATCTTTCCAGCCCTTGACTTTCTATTCTTCATCCAAAATAAGAAGTGAGAATGGACTTTAGAGAAACTGGTTATTATTGAACATGTCCTTTTGATGTGGGCCTATTTACTTCACAATTTTGATCAGGCTTTATGCAATGACTGTTGTAGAGGTTGGGGGTTATATTTCCGAATATCTGATCTGCTCATTATTTAATAGTTAACTTGTCAGATTGAACCAAATAGTACCTTATTTCTTCATATCAATTAAGGAAGGGTTGTATCATAGACACAGACAACTGGGATGAACCTCCATACAGGGCACAGTTTATGGGAGGAAAGGATTTATTGAAGCTATAGATCAGTCCTATACTTATCTATAGAGACTATAGGTAAGTCCTCTAGTGGTGAATTTTACCATATCCCATTGGTGTGAACTGCTGGTCACATTAGAGAGTTTTAGCAGTTTTATATTGTTCCTCTTCAACTGTAAGAAACTTATGCATAGGCATTGATCATGGTAAAAGAAAAAACTAAAGACAAGAAAAAAAAAACCCAAGAAATTGATTTTGCTAATTGAACTAATCATGTTTTCATGAATACTTTTAGGTATTTGAACTAGGTTTTAGAAGCAAGTTAAATTTCATCACAATTTTAATTGACCAACTAGTTATTTCTATGCAGTAACAAAACAGCTACTTATTCTATATCAAATATTTAGTAAAGGAATATAATGAGAAGTAACCAGATTTCTTTGTTTTCTCCAGAAAACTTCTCATAACCACTCGAATGATGCTTTTGTTGAAATATAAAGTTTAAAATAACAATTAACATGACAAAATAATTATGAAAAACATAAATGCTCACTGAAAAATTTTGCAATTTTTTTAGAAAACAATCCCAAGATTTTCAGTAACAATGTAATATCCTCAAAGTCCTTAAATTTGTGAAGATTTATTTCAGTTAGCAGTGATATTTTTTTTCTTTCAAATATCAGTAAGGCTTTAAGGGATTCATTAGAATCTATCAGAAAACATATAAAAGACAAATAAATTGAAAAGATACTTTTTATTTCATCTTTCCTGCTTCTCCCATCACTATGATCTGAAGAGGCCAGAGTAAATACTGGAAAGTCTCAGTGATGGATCTATTAATATAAATATTAAACACATTAAAATAATTTATTATTATATTTGGCATAAATTTTGTGGATTTTATTCAAACATTTTTGGGGGCACAAATTTAGAATTTTCTAAACTTTTCTTGTTTACAAGTTAATTCATTGGATGTAATTTACAATATTTCTTTTTCTTAGCAGTCCCCACTTTCTTTCATTTCAAAAGATACTTCTCTGAGACTTTGAATTAAATTATTTACCTACCCAAGTAGCAAGGTAAATTTGCTATTAGCATATCTACTTTGTTCCACATATTACCTTCATTTGTTCATAAAATTAAATCATAGTTTACTCCTTTTATCATTCAAGAGCTATTGATGAATTTAAATCAATCTTTGGTTTGTAGCTCTTATTGTGAGTAAACAATGGTTTCTCTTTATTTTAAATTCTATGGTTATTCCATGTAGCCGATGTTTTTGTCCTGTGTCATGGAATTTGTGAGAACAAATAGTACCTCAGTTTTCTCAACCATTCAGTCTTGAATGCTGGATTATTTCCTTACTATACTATTGAAAAATGTTAATTACAGTTGTTTATTATCATGACCTTAGATGTCTTAAAATCAATGAACTTTTCTTGATTTTCACATACTTCATGTCTTTGTTTCAATAGTGGCTGATAAAATCTAGCTCTATAAATATAAATCCATGTCTATTTTGAATAGAAAATTTATGAACCAGACAACAAAATGATGAACAAGTGACCCATAGTGACAGCCAATCGGTCAACACAGGATAAGCCAGTGAGACAGACACCAATGATTTTTGACACAACCTAAAGCAGAAGTACAGAGACCCCTAAGTTCTCGAAAATAAAGCAGCCTTAATACTCACCCACCACGACTCAGGGAACTGAGCAGAAGAGGGGGCAGAAAGATTGTGAGAGCCTTGGTGGGGGAGAATATATAGAGACATGGCCCCCCTCAGTAACAACAAACTAGGACCTGCAGAACCGGGCTGACTCCTAGGCTTATCCATGGTTCCATGCCCCAAGGACTGAGCCAGACTGACCACAGAGGAGGGTATCCAGCTGATTGGGAATGGGGAAGAGGGGATTGGGGAACTGGAGAAAACAAATCATTGTTTGCACATTAAATAATTTAACTCATTATTAACAAAAATTAAAAAGAATATGCATACATATTTCATATTGCTTATTTTGTAATGGAAAAGCTTGCATCCTAAATATGCTGGTGTACATCATGAGGGTTAGGCTTATAAATGAACACTGGAGCTTTTTCCATATTCAAAAGCAGATATCTTCCTTATACTTTTTAATAATATCATAGTGAATGTGACATATAGGTAATATAGTTTATTCAATTTTATTATTCAATATATTTTGCTGATGCATCTTAGGATATTTCACTTTTACTTTTTCTGCTACTTCATCTGTTAGTACTTCTTTAAGTAATCTTATACATGCATCAACTCAATGATTTCTGCTATATCTCTGGGTGAGTTGTAAAATACCTTTCCATAACGAATTAGCCATGCCACATAAGATTTTTGTGTAGAAATAAAAACATTGTTCATAAAATTTCACTATAATTTCCAAAACTGATAAAACATCCCTGACACGATCCTAAGCTCTTGATTATTGTGAGTATGTACATGGTGTTATAAGAAGTAGAGCTGCAAGAAATAAAAGAATTGTCAGATATAAATGACTTCACTGGATCCATCAAAGAAGATGATTAATATTTTGTACTTAGAATTTACCCAGTGTATTACTGATTAGTAAATTAAATCTACCCATGTGCTCTACTTAGGAGCTTAATGTACAAATTTATTTCTAAAACACGTAAAAATTATGGGCATATAAGTAGCTGTTGGCTAATATGAATATTCACACCATACGAAGCATTATGTTACTACAGGTTGGTCATTCACAACAAAATTTTAAAAGATTAATCAATCTCAGAGTTCTCTATATCAACAAATTCATTCATTTCATCCCCATGTTAAAGAAACATGCCATGTACATGAGGACAATATATTTGTTTGAAATTCCATCTTGTATATTAAATTAAAAAATAGACTGGTTCTTCAAACAGTAAAATGTTGTGTTTAAATAGCAAAGATACTTTCTGAAAATTACTTATCATTCTATTCTGTCAAGAGACAGAGTTATCATGTCATTACAAACCAAAAAATGTCCTTATGAAGAACAAATGTCTGTGAAAGAGTAGAAAATGAGGTCATTAAACTTCAGTATTTTTTTTAATTGTCCATAATGAGTTACATTATTCATTGGGCAAACAATGAGTTGTTATGCCCAATTCCCCAATGCCCCCCCTCCCCATCCCCAATCAGCTGGATATCCTCCTCCGTGGGACCATCTGGATCAGTCCTTGTGGTAGGGGACCATGGATACCCTAGTACTCAGCCTGGTCCTCATGGCCCAAGTGTTTTTACTGAAGGGTGCCATGCGCTGGATAGTCTCCCCCACCATGGCTCTTACATTCTTTCTGCCCCCTCTTCCGCATAGTTCCCTGAGTCATGGTGGATGAGAATTAAGGCTGCTTTAAGGTTGTGAGTTTAGGGGGCTTTATGTTGAAGATCATTGGTTTCTGTCTCACTGGCTTATCCTGTGTAGATTGAATGTCTGTGGCTGTGGGTACCTCGTTCCTCCCGTAATTCTCTGCGGGGTTCCATATGGATCCTCCACGGTATGACTATGGTGGATCCTATCTTGCCAGAATCTCAGGTATTGGCCTACAGTCGGTTGGTAGGGTTAGATGGGCCCCAGCTCTCTCGCTGCATCCTGAAAAATACAAACACAATCTCCATCGGAGACTGAGATCAGTGTAGGTTAACAAAAATACACATTTCTGGTTTACCTAGATTATATTTTTAGTAGCCTCCCCGTCAATAGCTCCCATAGTGCATCTTGTCTTGGGAGCCCAAGAGTACGGGATCCGGTGACTATTGCCCAGAATCCCAAGTTCCAGACAAGGAGTCCCCCTCATTAAGTGGAAAATTGACCGAATTTGAAAGCAGTTGATTGTCTCCCCCAGGCCCAGGCTCCTCTGTTGCACAAGTGCTCCTTTCTTGGTTTGCTGTTCTCTCCCAGTTGGGGGTGTGGTCAGCCTACTCATGCACCCAGATTGTGTTTCCTGTCAGTGGTCTCTGTTTACTCCAGCTGTTGTTGATCATTTTCCCCTGGCAGCCTCTGCAGTGCCTTCCAGCACTACACTAACTGCCTTCTGGGGGCTGAATACTGTTCTGGATGATGAAGGGTCTCTCGATGCTGATCTATGACATTCTGTGGTTTCTTCAGCAAAAGGGTTTTGCCTCAGGCCTAGGGAGGGCACCCAAGAGCTTTGACAGAATTCTGTCAAGTTCTTGGAATCTCATGAGTTCCTTTGGTCAACAGCTCAGTGAAGGAAAGAACCAGTGGTTGGAACCAGGGGTTGTCAGGCTGATCTAATTATTCACAGGCTTAGACTCTCTCCCCTACTACTCATGGCCCCTCTTGCCAGATGACACTCACTACTTACTCAATAGGTTACAATATGCTCATGAGGATTTTATGTTTTTGAACCTAATATGGTTTATCCTCAAACTTAAGTCATTCCGCTCCCACATCCCTTACCCCTCATTCATAACATCTCACTTCTTTATACTAGTCTGCATAAAGAACACGGTTATCCTGGTTAAGGACAACAATTGAGGGAGAATATGCAGTGTTTGATTCTCTGTTCTTTTGAGTGTTCGCTTAGTAAGACCTGCTCAAAGTCAGACCATTTTTTCCTAAATTTTGATATGTCATTTTTCCTTTCAGCTGAGTAAAATTCCATTGAATAAATATACCACAGTGTCTCTGTCCATTCCTCCATGGATGGGCATTTGGGTTGATTCCAATACTTGGATATTATGAATTGAACTGCTATAAATATAGTTGTACAAATGTTTCTACCTCAAGATGTGACATCTACTGGGTAGATGCCTAGTAGAGGGATAGCTGGGTCCATTGGTAGTACTATGTCCATTCTGTCTAGAAGTCTCCACACTGCTTTCCATAACTGTTGAACAAGTTTGCAATCCCACCAGCAGTGAATGAGGGTTCCTCTTTCCCTGCATCCTCGCCAGCAACGATTGTTATTGGTTTTCTTTATTATTGCCATTCTGACAGGGGTAAGGTGGTATTTCATAGTGGTTTTGATTTGCATTTCCCTGATGCTTAGGGATGCTGAGCACTTTCTCAGGAGAGAAAAGGGCATCTGTGTTTCCTCCTCTGTGAATTCTCTGTTGAGATCAGTGCCCCATTTTGTGAGGGGGCATTTTGGGTTTTTGCTATTATTCTTTTTTGAGTTCTCTGTAGGTTCTGGAAATCAGGCCTCTGTCTGTGTTGTAGCTGGAAAAAATCATCTCCCAATTTGAAGGGGGTCTACTGACTTTGAGAACGGTGTTTTTGTCTGTAAAAAAAGCTTTTGAGCCTGATCAGGTCCCATTGGTTAAGTGACTATTGCACTTCGTGGGCTACTGGAGATTTGCTCAGAAAGTTGTTCCCTACTCCTATCTCATGTAAGTTTCCTCCAACTTTTTCTTCCAGGGTGTTCAGGGTTACAGGCTTGATATTGAGGTCTTTGATCCATTAGGATTTCATCTGTGTGCATGGTGAAAGGAGTGGGTCTAATTTCATTTTGTTACACGTGTTTATCCAATTTGTACAGTACCATTTGTTGAAGATGCTATCTTTGGCCCAGCATACATTGTTGGCACCCTTGTTGAAGACTAAGAAGCTGAAGTAGCTTTCATTAATGGCTGGGTCTTCAATTCTATTCCACTGGTCAGACCGTCTGTTTTTCTGCCAATACCATGCTGTTTTAGTTACTATGGCTTTGCAGTATGTTTTAAAGTCAGTTATGGTGATACCTCCTACGTAATTTTTTCTGCTCAGAATAGTTTTAGCTATTCAAGGTCTCTTACCCTTCCAAATAAATTTGGAGATCATTTTTTTCAATGTCTGTGAAGAAGGAGGTTGGGATTTTTATTGGCATTGCATTGAATCTGTAGATTGCGTTTGGCAGGATTGCCATTTTTACTATACTGATTCTCCCTAACCATGAGCATGGAATGTCTTTCCATCTCATCAATCCTCCGCTATTTCCCTTTTGAGTGTTTCAATATTTTTATTATATAAGTCTTTCACTACCTTGGTTAGTGATATTCCCAGGTATTTTATTTTATTTGAGAATATAGAGAACGAGACATATTCTCTAATGTCTTTTTCCGAATGTTTGTCTTCTGTATATAGAAAGGCTATTGATTTTGTGTGTTAATTTTGTATCCTCCCACTCTGCTGAAGGCATTTATCACCTTCAGGAGATTACTAATACTGTTCTTTGGAGCTGATATATATAAGATCATGTCATCTAAAAAGAGGGATAGTTTGACTTCTTCCTCTCCAGTTTGGATCCCTTTTATGCTGTTCTCTTGTCTTATTGCCTAGCCTAGAACTTCAAGAACTATGCTAAATAGCAGTGTTGAGAGTGTACATCCCTGTCTTGTCCCTGAGTTAAGCGGGAACTCCTTGAGTCGTTCCCCATTGAGGATGATTTGTGCTTTAGGAGATCTGTATATAGACTTTATCATGTTTAGGTATAGGCCATCCATGCATATTCTTTCCAGGGTTTTGAACACGAAGTGATGTTGAATTTTGTCAAAAGCCTTCTGTGCATCAATTGAGATAACCATGTGGTTTTTGCTGTTGAGTTTGTTAATGTGGTAAATTATATTTATTGATTTGCGTATGTTGAAACATCCTTGCATCCCTGTGATGAAGCCGACTTGGTCAGGGTGAATTATAGACTTGATATTGGTTTGTACTCGGTTTGCTAGGACTTTATTTAGGATTTTTGCATCCAAGTTCAACAGGGATATGGGTCTGTAGTTTTCTTTATTTGTTACATCCTTGCCTGGTTTGGGAATTAGGGCGATGGTAGCTTCATAGAAGGAGTTTGGGAGCCTACCCTCTTTTTCTATGTCCCTGACAAGATTCAAAAAGAGAGGTTTCAGTTCTATGATGAAGGTTTGGTAGAATTCAGCTGAGAACCCATCTGGACCTGGGCTTTTCCATTTGGGGAGGTTCTTGATTACCGATTCAATCTCTGTGATTGTTATCGGATTGTTTAGGATCTTTATCTGCTCTGGTCTGAGCTTTGGAAGTTGGTAGGTGTCCAGGAATTTATCCATTTCTTCTAGGTTCTCTAATTTTGCGGAGTAGAGTTTCAGAAGTTTGACCTGATGATTCTTCCAATCTCTTCAGGATCTGTTGTGATCTCACCCTTTTCATTTTTTATTTTGTTAATTTGGGCCTTCTCATTTTTTTTGCTTGATTAAGTGGGCCAGGGGTTTGTCGATCTTATTGAATTTTTCAAAGAACCGACTTTTGATTTGTAAATTTTTTCAATTGTTTTCTTTGTTTCCAAGTCATTAATATTAGCTCTGATCTTAATTATTTCCTTGTGTCTCGAGTTCCTAGGGTTGGATTTTTCCATCTGTTCTAATGACCTTAGGTATGAGGATAGTTGGTTGATTTGAGACATCTCTTTCTTTGTTATGAAGGCATTTACAGAAATGAATTTCCCCCTTAGAACTGCCTTCATTGTGTCCCACAACTTCTGAAAGGATGTGTCCTCATTATCATTTGTTTCTAGGAAGTTCTGGATTTCCTGTCTGATTTCTTCTTTTACCCATTCATTGTTCAGGAGCGAGTTGTTAAGTCACCAATATCTATTGAAATTTTTGTATCCTCTCCCATTGTTAATTTCTAGCTTTAATGCGTTGTGGTCTGATATGATGCAGGGGATTACATTGATCTTTCTGAATTTGCTGAGGGATGCTTTGTGGCCCAGTATATGGTCAATTTTGTAAAAATTGCCATGAGCTGCTGAGAAGAATGTGTAATCTGTGTCCTTGGTGTTGAATGTTCTGTAGATGTCTTTTATCCCTAGTTTGTCAATGGTGCCATTTAGCAGCTTGATTTCCCTGCTTGTCTGTTATTTGTACGATCTGTCTAGGGATGACAGTGCTGTGTTAAAGTCTCCTACTATGATGGTGTTGGCATCTATATCTGCTTTGCTTTTGAGTAATTTATGCCTAATGAACTAAGGGGCCCTTGCATTTGGTGCATACATATTTAGAATAGTGATGTATTCTTGCTGTATTGTTCCCTTGATGAGTAGAAAGTGGCCATCATCGTCTTTTTTTATTGCTGTTGGCTTAAAGTCTATTTTGTCAGATATTACAGTATACATACCTGCTTTTTTCCCCCCACATGCCTGGAAAAAATGTTTTCCACCCTTTTATTCTCAGTAGGTTACTGTCTTGAGCTATAAGGTGTGTTTCCTGAAGGCAACAGATGGAAGGGTCCATTTTCCTGATCCAACCAGCTAGCCTGTGACTTTTTATAGGAGAGTTGAGTCCATTTACATTCAAAGTTATAACTGTGAGTATTGCCATGTTGTAGAGAATATGCAGGTTGATATCTGAGCTGTTGCTATTATCTCTTTTGTGTTTCTTGTGAGTTGTTGCAATCTCTTTTGTGTTACCTTGTTTGTTCTCTGTTCCTTTCCTGGGGTCGGTTATTTGTTTCGTCTGTAAGGGATATCTCATGAAGTATCTTTTGAAGGTTTGTCTTTTTGCTCAAGTAATTGTAAAGCTGATTAGTCTCATGGAATACTTTAATTTCTCCATCAATTATGATGGATAACTTTCATGGGTAGAGTAGTCTGGGTTGGAATCAATTCTTCTTTAGACTTAGAATCGCTTTGTTCCATGCTTTCCTGGCTTTTAAAGTTTCTATGGAGAAGTCTGACGTGATTCTGATGGGTTTTCCTTTATACGTGAGTTTCCTTTCTCTCATTGCTCTAAGGACTCTCTCTTTATCCTCAATGCTTGTCATTGTAACTAAGATATGCCTTGGGGTGCTCCTCCTTTGATCCAATTTCTTTGGTGTCCTCCGTATCTCTTTTGGTTGTACAGGACTATCTCTTGCCAAGTATGGAAAATTTTCTTGAATAATTCTTTTGAAAATATTTTCTATGCCCCCCATTTGGTTTTCTTCTACTTCTGGGATCCCATGATCCTGAGATTAGATCATTTTATGGTATCCCACATTTCCCTTGAGTCTTGTTCACTTGCTCTTTTTAATTTTTTCAAGGTTCCTATTTCCCTTGAATTCTCCTCCGTTCTGTCTTCCATGTCTGAGGTTCTGTTTTCCCAGTGATTTATCCTGTTGGTAAGAGATGCTAGTGATGTTCTTATTATTTCAATGTGGTTTTTGTTTTCTGCAACTTCTTTTTGTGTTGCTTCTATCATCCTATTGAGATGTGATTTCATTTCAAGGTTTGATTTAATTACTTCTTCCTGACAGACATTCTTATATTTGCAGATGTCTTCGGTTAATTTAGAAAGCTGGTTTTGGATACCTTCAGTTTGTTGGCTTCTCTTTAGTTCTGATATGTCTCTTCTGATGTCCATTTGGTTCTCCTCTAATATATTAAGCCTGGTGGCAAAGCTAATGAGCTGACTTTGTACCCATTCAATATGTTGGTCCATCTTTTCTTGCATGACTAACAATAAGTTCTCCTTAGTATCTGTGCCAGTATGATCGGGGTTTTGTGTCGTGTCATCCTGGTCCTGCTTCTGCTCTCTCTCTTTGGTGTTGTTGTTGTTGTCATTTGGTGCAGTTTCTTCAGCTGGTGTAATATACTTGCATTGAGGTCTGCCCATTTCGATTCCACTTAAGGTAGTTGGCGGAATGCCTTTGAGATATCTGCAGGGGTCCATGGGTGTGGGAAATGGCAGAGCGCAGTGGGCAGTGTGGCGGGTTCAGTTGTCGGGGCTGTGGGGGTTGGTGGTTGTGGGGACCGGTAACGTAACCCCAGATGTCGTGGGTTAAGGGGGTGGTGCCACCAGATTGGGCTGGCCAGGGGAAGAGGCCCACAGAGATCTGTGTTCCCAGGGGATGGGGTCGGCAGGGGGAACGGTGGGTGGGTGAGGCTGCTGAGATTCCTGGAACTAGTGTTGCTGGGATCTCTGGGCACAGACAGAGGGGCTGATGGTTTCCTCAAACGCGGAAAAGGAGCGGGGTAGTATCGTTGGATGCTGGAGGTCGGGGGAAGAGGTACATAAGATCCCCTGTACCAGTTTGGAAGGCGGCAGAGAAAGAAAAGAAAAATATATATATATAATTAAATAAAATTAAAAAGAATCGGTGAAAGAGAAAGAAAATAAAAAAGGATTAAAAAACCAAAATAACCAAGAAAACCGAGTAGCGGGGGAGGAGGGGTGGGGAAAGCCACGCTGGAGGCCGGAAAGCAGGAAGAGGGGCTGCGAAGGAGCCCCCGGTCCTGGTGAAAGAGAAAGAGAAGAAAAAACAAAAAGGATTAAAAACCAAAATAAACAAGAAAGCGGAGTAGCGAGGGGGGATGGGCAGGGCAGACACGCTGGAGGCCGGAGGGTGGGGGAGGGGTTATGAAGGAGCCCCGGGTTCCGGTGAAAGAGAAAGAGAAGAAAAAATAGGATTAAAAACCAAAATAAACAAGAAAGCCAAGTAGAGAGGGGGGAGGGGCGGGGAAGACGCGCTGTAGGCCGGAGGGCGAGGGGAGGGACTACATACAGATGGCCGATGGAGAAAGAATATTAATATAAGAAATAAAAATTTTTTAAAAATGACAAAAAGTTGAAAAAGAAAGACATAAAAGTGCCCAGGAGGGGCGGGATAGACAGAGGGCGGGAGGGTGGGGGCCAAAACACAAGGAAAGCCGAATGAAAGCCTCAGGCAGCCGGCGGGCTGAAGCTGTTCTGGCACAGCCTGCCTGGATGACTCACTGCCTCCTGTGAGCACTGGTCCACGCTGGCGGCTTCCAGTCATGCGGATCCTGTGCTCGGAGGTGCCTGGAATTCAGCGGGTGGCTGCAGCTTGTGTCCACGACCTGGATCCCTGCTGAAAACCCTGGCCCTTTTTTCCTGAGGTATACGGTGTGTCTGCTAGTCAGCCATCTTCCCTGGAAGTGAACTTCAGTATTTTTAAAGATTTTAGTAAATTAATACAAAGAAATTTTTGAAGAGAACATTTGAATTAAATGTCATGATTTATTTTATGTCTGCTCAGGTTTTTATGGTAGAATAAGTATAATAGCTCCTTTGTTTTGGATGGCATCTTGTTTTTTTCCCTTTGGATTGTACATGTAAGCAATTAGCTGCATATATTCAAACCATATTTTATAAATATTTTATTCATTTATTTGTGAGTAGAGAAGGAGAGAGAAAGAGAGGGATGGTTGGATGGAGGGAGGGAGGGAGAATGAGCCCACAAAGACTTCTTGCAGATGCAAACAAGCTCTAGCTCCTTGTGCCACTTTTTGCATCTGGCTTTACATGGCTCCTGGGGTCTAAAGAATTTGCACACAAGCAAGCACTTTTAATCAACTAGTCATCTTTTTAGCCCTCGATCAACATTTCTTTACTCTGTCTGCTTTCTTTCATGGAATTTTATGAAAATATGCAGAAGAGTTGTTCACTAGATTCCTGCCTAATTTATATTGTATTATTCAATCACACTATGATATCCATTGACAAATCTCATCATGCAATTCTCTCTAGGTTCATTACCAAACTTGACTGGACATAGAATCACCTAGGATATCCTCCTGGTCATATCAATTAGAGTTATTCCAGAGTGGATTAATAGAGTTGGGAAGACATACCCTGAATGTGTGGCATCATCCTATGGGCTACATTACCAACATGAATAAAAAAGAGAAATTGAGCTGGTGACCAGCATTCATTGTTTTCTGCTTGTTGACTATTAAGATAATGTGTCCACCTGTCTAAAATTTCTGCTACCATGCTTTTCTAGTCACAATTAAATGTACCTTCCAACTGTGAGCTGAAATAAATCATCATTTCTTAAGATACTTTTTTCATGTATTTTGCCACAGCAACAAGAAAATAATGAATCCACAAATCATCCTCCAGAATGTTGATAGAAGACAATGACTTCACCCACAATAGAGATGAAACATTTGGATGTTTGAAAATTCAATGCTATTTCATCTTCTTTCAGAGTGGCTATGTCTTCTGAGATCTCCAAATCCCCCAAATATGTAAAATTGCTAAAATACACACCTAATTTGGTGATGTTTAGAGTTTTTAAATCATCCATTTTTAACTGCCTATTTTACCTCTTTCTGCATGGTAGAATTCCTTCCCTGGTGTCGTGACCCATAATTTGGTCTGTGGGAAAAAGACTGAACTATTCACCAAGCACATATGTTATGTCATTTCTGCTTGTTGATGAAAGAAAAGTTATAATCAAAATTGGACATGTCCACTTTAAACAAAATTTCTGTCCCTCTTATTTGAAATATGGATTCAGTATCAGGAAAGTTCATATTAATGCCTCATTAGCCATAATCCAAAATTGCTGTCATCTCTTAGTACATTGTATCTGAAGAACTAAATAAGAGATTGTATTCAGAACAACAGGATTGTTTTGTCACAGCTCAAATAAATGTGTTATCCTAGATAACATACAGTTGGGGTGGATATTGTCATGAAGTTTAAAAGTCAAATAAATGTTTGAAGTTTATTTTTATAGACTTGATTGTTAGAGAATTGTAGTAGTTTGAAGGGATGTCCCAAATAGATTCTAGAGTTTATTGAAGGTTTTCTCCAAGTGACTAGCTGGAAGGTGTGTACTCTTGGTCAGATCCTAGGGTCCAGATTTTTATAGTCAGCCACATGTCCCTGAGATGAATCTCCAAACTTGGCATAGCTTATGGGAGGAAAGTATTTATTTGTAGCTATAGATACAGGGGAAGTTCCAGAATGCAAAAGAGGCTATTCCCCTTTCACAAGTCTAAGCAGAGACAGAAAGCCATCACCAACACCACACACACAGAACAGGGAACAGGCAGGAGGGCCAAAGTGAATTTCTTCTCCTTTATATAGCCTTAGGGTGGGTTCTCCAAACCCTTCCTCAGACTTAATGGCTTCCTGAGTCTCTGGAATTTCCTTCCTGCACTGCCCACACAGGAAAGAATGTTTACTTCTAGCTTCTTTGAGCTTCTTCACATCCTGTCCCCTACTGAGAGGCTGCCTACCTATGAACATCATCAGAGACCCACCAAAGATTACTTGAAAGGTCAGGTTGACAACAAAACTTAACCATCATGCAGCCTAAATTGTGTTTGGGGTGGATCTGGAATTCCAGCCATAGATATGAAAATAGCAGTCTGAGCTCAAGCCAGCAGTTCCTACTGTTTCCTAGATTGAGTGTGCTTGTTTACTTTTCAAGTTGCTGGTGATAGGTTTCTCTAACTGCTTGGACCTGTGAAATAGGGCCAGTCTCTTTACCATTATGGAGCTTCCCCTGGATCTGTTACGTCAATAAATATTTTCCTTCCAAAAATGTTCCTGGTTTGGAGATTCATCACAGTTGTATGTGACTGACTATGACAGGAATAATACTGAAGAATAATTGTGTGTGTTTGAATGTCTACCTTGATCTTCAAATAATTATGTGTTAGGCTTTTGTGCACATAAAATCAGCACCTACATGGAATCACATTCTGTACACATTATCAATTTTTTCATGGGTGTGCATAGAATGTATGGTGTGGTTGAGTGTGTGTGTGTGTGTGTGTGTGTGTGTGTGTGTGTGTTTGTGTGAATGTGTGCAAATGTACTGAATATGTATGCCTCATGTAAATTTCTGAAGACCATAATATAACATCTGGTCCCCTTCTTTATTACTCTTGCACTTTTTCTGTTCCTTCTCCTCTGCCCACATTCCACTGAAAACCCTCCTCAGTGGGTGAATCAGTGCTCTATGTGGGGGTCAGGAATGCATCTTTCAGACTATGTTGAAGAGATAATGCCACAGGACTCTACTTTTAACCATGTGGATCTTAAAATTTCACTGACCCCGCCTCGACAATTATCCCTGTGCTTTAGGGTGTGTGTTGTAAGTCTTTATACTGAGCTATGAGAGCCTCTGATTTTCTACTTTTAGGGTTAGGGTTACGGTTAGGGATAGGGATAGAGTGAGAGTTAGGGTGAGTACCCCAAAAACCCCATTGCAAGCCCATGTTATAAATACCTATTAAATGTGTAATAAAGAGAGTTGTAGCCATGGTTTCCATTAGTTTATAGAAGTTACACAGATAACACAGCTAGAGATAGAACAGGCACCTACATGATAGATCTGCAATGTACAAGACCAGGAGGAAATCATGCATGTAAATAGAGTGAGCAGTTAATCTAAGGTATGAAACAGAGGCAAGCAGAAAATAAGTAACATCAAGAAACAGTATTATGCTCTCTCACCTGGGAAGCTGGGGAAGGCCAGTCTTACATGTATCCAAGCAGTACAGGATAATGCCAGGAGAATCACACACATACCACACACACACACACACGCACACACACACGCACACACACACACACACACACACACACACACACATCCATAAAAAGAAAGGAAGAGAGAGATATAGAGAGACAGGAAGAAAATAGCAGCCTTTACAGTCTGATATCTAGAATTTATAAAGAACTCAATAAATTAAATAATAAAATATCAGTATTACTGCGTGGATTGCTACAAGAACTTTGTGGCCAAGAAGTGTGCTGGATGCAAGAACCCCATCACTGGTAGGCTAAAGAGTCCTTGCTAAGTCTGCCAGGCTAGGGTTTGTGCATGGTTACCATCTCTCATTTTCCTGTCTTCATCGTTTCATCCACAAATATCCCTAAAATGTCTACCTCTACCATTGTGGT
>PVHP010039151.1:0-16523 GCA_004024765.1 Zapus hudsonius | reverse complement strand
AATGGATGTGTTGTACCCATAAAATCACCCTCTAAATATTTATATCATGTTTATGTGCATATATTAACTCCTTTTACCTTTGGTAAGAGACTCTTTGCAGATGGATGTGACTACTATGGAGACTCATAACTTGTCAGAGTGCTGAGAATAGTGACTATTGAATGCTCAGCACTAAATGAGACAGCTTTACCACATCCTCTCAGACTCATGGAACATTGTAGAAGAGGGGATGGAAAGAATGTTAGAGCCAGATGAAGTAGAAGGATACTCAAGACATTATCTTTCAGATATGAATTGGTCATTGCTCCATGAGCCCTCGACAGTTGCTTTTACCTCCACAAAACCTGCATAACATTGTGTTCATCAACATTTCAGCATGGGTGATAAAGGAGCGGGGTAAAATTATCAAATAGAAGGGACTAGTTTGAAAGAAGAAGGGGTTCAGTGGAGGGAGACAATTGAATTGAATGATGAATGGTCATTGAAGCAATCAAGAAGGAAATAAAAATTTTCCTTGACATAATTAAAAATAAAAACACAACCTACCAAAACCTGTGGGATAAAATGAAAGCAATCCCAAGAGGGAAGTGTATACCACTAAGTATCGACATTAGAAAATCTCAGAGAACTCAAACAAATCACTTAATGAGTCATCAAAAGACCTTGGAAAACCGAGAACAAACAAAAGACAAAAGAATTAGGTGGGAAGAAATAAGATCAGGGCCGAAATTAAAGAAATATAGGTGAGAATACCAAAAAAAAAAAAATCTATGAAACTGAGAGCTGATTCTTTAAAAAGATAAATAAGATTAATAGACCCTTAGCCAAATTAGCCAAAAGAAAGATCCAAATTAATAAAATAAGAGGTTAAAAGGGAAACATTACAACAGATACTAGTAAAATCCAGAAAACCATAAGGATACATTTTAAATTCTAAATTCTAGCAAATTGGAAAATCTAAAAGAAATTGATGAATTTCTAATCATAAAGAACTAATAAATAAGAGATGGAAATAAAAAAGGATACAAACAGGAAAGGAAGGAGTCAACGTATCCTTATTTGCAGATGATCTGCTCCTATTCATTAGAGATCCTAAAGACTCCACCAGAAAACTCCTAGCGCTAATAAACACTTTCAAAACATTGACAGGAGACAAAATTATATATAAAAATCAGCAGCTTTCATTCCTATATACCAACAATAAACACATAAAAAAGAAATTAGGAACACAATACCACTGACAATAGCCTCAAAAAGTACTTTGGAAAAAAACAGACAGTGACATTTCTCTCAATGAAACATTTAAAACACTAAAGAAATAAACTGGGGAAGATGCGACAAGATGGAAAGACCTCCAGACTTATGGATAAGATTTAATAATGTGGAAATGGCCACCTTTCCAATACAGATTCAGTGCAATCCCAACCAAAAGTCCAAGCCTTTCTTCACAGAAATAGAAAAAAAGTGAAGTTCACAAGACTGGGTGTCTCAAGATTTCACCACCAATGAGGGAAGGATACATGAGACCTCATACCTACCAGACTAATGAATGAAAACTAAGGGAATTGGAGTTCATCAGTGGTGTAGCCACTGATAAGTTGCCCATTCCACAATAAATACATGCAAGCAACCGTAAATTAACTAAATAGTTAAAAGGCATCAAAGTAAGAAGGGAGGATTACTGTGGCATGTGAAGGGTGTTAAGTGGGAAGGTGAGGAGAGTAAGAGAGGGGAATAAGATCAAAACACATTGCATACATGTCTGAAAATGAAAATAGTGAAAAAAAATTTAAAATTTGCAAGGAAGCACAGAAGACCCTGGAAAGACAAATCAATCCTTAACAAAAAATACTAGTAGAAGAGCCAGGCGTGGTGGCGCACGCCTTTAATCCCAGCACTCAGGAGGCAGAGGTAGGAGGATCGCCTTGAGTTCAAGGCCACCATGAGACTACACAGTGAATTCCAGGTCAGCCTGGGCTAGAGTGAGACCCTACCTCAAAAAAACAACAACAACAAAAAAATGAATACTAGTAGAAGAATCACCGTACCTGATTTCAAGTTATATTACAAAGCCATAGTAACAAAAACAGCATGGTCCTGGCAATAAAACAGAGAGATACATAAGTGAAACAGCAGTAAAATAAAGGGCCAATATATAAGTCCAGGCAACTACAGATTTCTAGTAACTGACAATGATGCAACTACACACAAACACAGAGAGAGAGAGAGAGAAAGAGAGAGAGAGAAGACAGCTGAGTTAACTGGATAACTACATGTAGAAAATTAAAACTGGATTTGTATATCTTACCCTACACAAAAGCACGTTCTAAATAGAACAAGGACCACAAAATAAGACCCGATGCTCTAAAACTGCTAGAAGAAAAAGATATAAGCATAGGTAAGGACCACGGGAACGAGATTCTGCCTGCACAAACTATAAAACCAACAGTTGACAAATGGGACCTCATGAAATTAAAGGTTTCAGCATAGTAAACAAAAATACTGTCAATTAAGCAAAGAGACAGCATACAGAATGGAAGAAAATCTTTGCCAGCTATACAACTGCCAGCATTAATTCCAGATTATGCAACAAGCTCAAAAACTAAACAGCAATAAAACAATTTGATCAAAAAGTGAACTGAATTTATCAATAGGAGAAATTCAAGAGGCTAAATAAATGCCTTCAAAAGTGTTTGTTTGATGCACTTAGTCATCAGGGAAATGCAAATTAAAACTACTTGAGATACCATCTCATCCCAGTCAGAATGGCTGTCATCAAGAAGAAAATAAATCACAACCTACTGGCAAAGATAGGGGGCGGGAAATCCTAATTCAACACTGGCAAGAGTGTAAACTGCTGTAGCCACTATAGAAATCTGTGTGGGGCATTTTCAAAAAGCTTGAAAGAGAACTATCCCTGGGCATCTACCTAAAGGACTCCATGTTGTACAACAGTGACAGGTGCACATCCACATTCATTTCTCCTCTAGTCACAATATCTAAGAGATGGAATTAGCCTGATTGCCCACCAGCTGATGACTGAGTAATGAAAATGTGGTACATATACATAATAGACTTTTACTCAGCGACAAAGAAAAACTTATTATGAAATTTTCAGGAGTGAGATAACTTGGGCTCAGAACAGCAGCACGTTTTCTCTCTCATATGATCCTAGCTTGAAATTTTTAGACTTGCGTGCTTAAGTTGGAGTGAGTTTCTGCAGAGGCCAGACAGCTAGAAAAGGGCCGTGGAAGGAGGGAGTAAAAGAGGTTATTTTTGAGGGGGAGGCAGATATTAGAAAACATATACTAATGAGAGTTGGGACAGAGTAGTGGGGAGGAAGGTTTAAGCAATCATTGGCTGGGGAAGACAGACTGGTGAGTAACATTAACTAAAATTAAGGATGAATGAAAAAGCCATATGGAAGCCTACATTTTGTAAGCTAATTAATATAACTTTAAAAAAAGAGTTGAATGAAGGTGCCTTACATGGGTATATAAACCTGCTCACAGAAGCCATAGGTTAATATATGAAAACCTCAATGCCAGGCATGAGAAGCTTCCCTAGGAGTTGTTGGTCAGGGAGGTCAAGAATCCCCTAAAACAATGCAGACTATTACCATTGTTCTTCTTGTCTCCTCTACCATCCAAATGAACTGGTAAATCCCTATTACTGAACACACCGCATACTTGAGTTGCAGGATGCAGAGAAATCAAGCTGGAACTGATGAACCAGAAACTTCCTTCCTGCTGGCTAGCTTTAATAGTGCTGAAAGGTGCTTTGCAGGCAGAGAAAAGTCACCAGCAATGGACTGCTGATCTGTCAGGTAAGATGTACCCACTGATATAATAGTTGCATGACTGTGATTAGGGTAACCAGTCAATTTATGATGGATCTGAAGCCCAGTTCATGGGAAGGAATGCATGTCTGGTAAACCTGGTCAAAATCCAATGGCTAGGGTGGTCATAAGTACTAGTAAGGGGAACTGACTACTATTATTTTGGTAAAAGGGACATGATTTCAAACTGCATAGATTAGGACTGCTCTCTGCCTCTGTCAGAGAAGGTTTTTCTTTGCAGTGGGCAGCGGTTAACGCAGCAACACATCTCCTGCCAAAACGCTGAAAATAAGTGTCTATGGAGTACTCACGCCTACATAGGACTTCTATCTAGCCCTCCAAGGCTCAGGGAACATCACATCTGGGTCCCTGGGTTAGTAAGGGAGTTGCAGTGTGCATCAACTCCCTGTTCGCCCACGGAGCTGGGTGAGCAGAGGCTTGGAATAGCTGTGAGCCGACGAGAGATGAGACTCTCGGAAGAACGTGGCAGTGGGCAATTATCATTTTATTGTATAGAGAACAGTTGCTTATATAGAGGAAAGTCAGATGTAGAAGCATAGGAAGCAAGGAGATTGGTAGGGGCCAGAATTCTTTGGAATTTTGAATTTTGAATTTTGAATTCTAATTTTCATAGATAAATTGAGGAGGCTATGTAACTCTACATGGACATGCATAGAATTGTGATGTCAGCAGAGGAAATGTAACCTTATTACTTAGGTATGTTATTGCAGCTGGACTAAGTTAGGCTTTGAACTGCCTGCTTATCTTAGGGCACAGCTATGGCCTGCCTGGGGGCTGGAGTGTTCAGGATTGCTAAGATTTATAGGTGCCCTCAGACTTTGCCTCAACTTCCTTATAAGGAGGAGACAGTCCTAGAAGCCTGCCAGACTCAGCAAAACCCTACGTCCTCCATGCCCCTCAGCAGGGTCCCACAATCACAGAAGAGGGGTCAAAAATAGAAGAGCTAGAGGATAGGAAGGAATGCTATGGAACACTGTCTCCTGGATACAACATGGCTGTTACGCCCGTTGTCCAACACAAGATTAAGCCTGTCAATGTCCCCTCATGGATGCTGAGCCATCACTCCCAAAGTAGCTACTGACTACTTGGTTGCTGGAAGAGTGAATCATTTTCCTCGGTGGCTTATCCACTGGGCTTCTTTCACCCACACTCTTGCCAGCAAGCCTAATTATACCAAAACAAAGGCGTGAAAAGTGGGAAGAGAAGACTAATTGAGAAGGATGGGTTTAGTGAGACGGAAAGGGAAGTCGGAGTAAAGATGATATGTATGAAATAGTGTGGTAGTGTAAACGTGAAACGTCCCTCAAATCCTTCTGTGTTTGTCACTAAGCCTCAGAGTTCATCTCCAGCAGGTCGAGGCTTTGGGGGCAGTCTTGCTGGAGGAGTTACTTCATGGTGCAAGCCTTGGAATTTTATAGCTCAGCCCTGCTGGCCAGTGCTAGTGAGCCCACTCTGTACTTTGTGTCTTCTGATGGGTGAAGAAGTGATATCTGCTAGGGATGTTTGTTCCTGCCCTGCTTTTCCCACCATGTTGAAAAGTTGCCTTTGAAACAATATGCCAAAAATAAACTCTTCTCTTCTATATGCTGCTTCTGGTCAGGTGTTTTATCTTAGTAATGAGAAGGGAATTGTTACAAATGGTCAAAAATTAAATTTCAAAATGTTTTGTTCTATTTTATCTATTGTTAAAGCCATGTGATCGATGTAAAAGCCTACATAACGCACACACAACCATAGAAGTATTTAGTGTCAATACTGGGGCTTGAGCTGGGAAATATTTAATACTTAAGCCTGGTTCTTTCCTGCATATTTGGTGCCTACTAATTAGTAGTCATTATGGCTTACCCTCAGAATCTGATGGTGCACAAAACTATCCCTGCACTAAAGAAACTCCATGGAGGAAGCAGGGAGACAAGATGCACACCTATATAGGTAAAATAGGATGTGGACATGGCTTAGTGTGTAAAGAGCTTGCTCAATAAGCATTAGGACCTGAGTTTGAATCCCCAGAACAGACAAAAATTTCAGGGATGGTGGCATGCACCTGTAATCCTAGCAGGTGGGGAAGTGAAAACTCCCTGGGGTCCACTAGCTAGCTAGTTGAACCAAATGAGTGAGTTCTGGGTTCCATGAGATACTCTGCTTCAAAGAATAAGGTGAGTAGAGATCAACTTAGTAAGGATTCAGACATCAACCTCTGGTTTCTATACATACATACACATACATGCAGTCAACCACCTGCACACATGAAAATTAATTAATTAAATAGAGTGCAAGAAAGGCCAAAGCAAGGTACATCTAAAGCTTTAAGATTTTAGAAATAAACTTACACACCATTGGATAATTTCATGGCTTTTGATCACCCAGAGCAGGTGGACAGTTCTACAGGCCTTGGCAAATAAATTCCTCTTGCATAAAATCATTTACCCCCAAGGGGACTCTTTGGACATAGACTCAGATAATTCTATAGCTTCAAGCTTTCTCAGTAAATGGAAAGACCAAAGGTCCCCAGCCTGGAGCACAAAAGATCCAAGTGTCAACTGTGGCCAAGGGAACAGTTTGGCAATGTCCAGAGACTCACAGGGTTGAGTGTGTTGCTAAGACACGGTGGTAATGTTACGTGTGTCATAAAACAAGTGCAGGCGAGTGTTCCTGAATGAGACAGCTCCCACACTGGGCTCTGCTTCTTCAGGAGAAAGTAAAGAAGGGGAAATGGAGCTGTCAGTGGGCTGCATGTAAATTCAGAAAGATGAGCAGATGCTGGCAGGGTGATGGATAATTCTTGCATATTCTTATGCAGGAACACACCTATTATGGCAAGTAAGAAATGGAGCACGGAACAGTGCAAAAGAATCCCAACAAATAGCCAGGTCGATGAAAGACACAATCCAGCAGAACCAGGGCTAAGCCAGCAAATATATCCCATTCCAGAGCTCATTCCAGAGAGATACACAGATGATAGATTGATAGATAGATGATAGGTAGATGATAGAAAGATGACAGATGATAGTTAGATATATAGATGATAAATAGATACATGATAGATAGATAGATAGATAGTAGATAGATAGAAGATAGATGATAGATAGATAGATAGATAGATAGATAGATAGATAGATAGATAGATAGATAGATAGATAGATAGATAGATGATAGATAGATAGACAGTAGATAGATGATAGATGATAGATAGATAGATAGATAGATAGATAGATAGATAGATAGATAGATAGATAGATAGATAATAGATAGATAGATAGATAGATAGATAGATAGATAGATAGATAGATAGATGATAGATAGACAGTAGATAGATAGATAGATAGATAGATAGATAGATAGATAGATAGATAGATAGATAAATAGATAGATTGATAGATAAATGATAGATAGCTGGCTGGTAGACAGATGGTCTTGGGAAATGTTAATTTGGTAAGATACAGAGAAAATTGTATTATATATTTCTTTCTCATGATCAAGATGCATCTTTGTATTACATTTACAAAATGCATGGACCTAACTGAAGTAATACTTTCTATTAAAAGCAAAAATTCTTCTTCATCGGCATGTGGGTCATTTCCTGCCCAGCTTTATGCATACAAATACACCCTCAAATATAGGCTAATGTTCAAGTTCAAAAGCTGTGGGATAGGTAGTTTTCACTACACAGCTTGGGTGTAGGGAGTTGAAGACATTTAGAAGCTAAACCTGATCAGTGAAGGGCCAGTGTATTCAGTGTCCAGAAGAAACCTTTGTGACTCCCAAGAAGACCATGAAGCGCTGGAACCCTGATTAGACTAAGTACCACCCACCACAATTTCTAAGCTAGCAGTCAGCCATCCACACCACAAACTTACAAATCACTAGAGTCTGGTACACTAGGAGACCTGATAATTTAAGAAAATTGTCTTTGGCAAATGTATTAATTAGCAAGATGAGTTTCCAGGAATAAACTTAATTAAGTTGGACCAGGGTCTCTCAAACATTCTGGAGTTTACTGAGCTGAGACCATTTTATAAAAGAGCTAGAACTCTTTCTAGAGAAAAATGCCCAAAGTCTCAATCCATTTAGAAATAAAAATGTATGGCTGGAGATATTACTTGGTGGTTAAGGCACTAGCCTGAAAAACCTAAGGACCTAGGTTTTGAATCCTTAGTACCCACATAAAGCCAGATGCACAAGGATGATTTGCAGAGACTAGAGGCCCTGGCACGCCCATATTCTCTCTCTCTCTCTCTCTCTCTCTCTCTCTCTCTCTCTCTCTCTCTCTCTCTCTCTCAATCTCTCTCTCTTTCTCTCTTTCTCTCATAAATAAATAAAATATTTTAAAAAGAAATAAAAATGTAAAGAAACTTCTTTACATGGGAAGATGTAAAAATGTAAAGAAATGTATTTACATGGGAAGAAACTTCTTTAAATGGGAAGATTGCTCCGCGGTTAAAGGTGCTTGCTTGCAAAACCTGACAGCCCAGGTTTGATTCTCCAATGCCCACATAAAGCCAGATGTGCAAAGTGGCACATGCAAGAGGTCCTAGTGTGCCATTCTCTCTCTCAGTCTTTCTCAAATAAATAAATAAAAATATTATATAAAAAACTTCTTGAGTTGAAATGGGATGATTTTGAGCAATGCCTCCCCTAGACAACAGTTGTCTGAGGATGAGCAAGGAGAATAGGAACTAATGCCCTAGACAGAGCCCAGGAATTACTCTGACCCTCTGAACTTTGTCAGATTTCACAAACTCAACCTCCAACATCCTCATTCATAACCTCAATGAATATATGAATGAATATATCTCAAATAACCTTAGATATCTGGACCAGCCAGACTGATGTTATAACAATGAACAGAATTTGGCAGTGAGGGGATTCCCATCTAGAGGTACGAGAGCAGCTTTTAGGGAGATAACTTTTCAGTTCCCCTCCCTTGAGGCTCACAGGCTGCCTGGCCCCAGAATAAATCTTGGGGACCTCCAGAAGGAGCTGTGGCCCTTTGGGGAAAGTTTGGGGAAAATACAATAAGCTTATTTAAAAACCCCAAATTATGTATTTGCACCTCAGTGGTGATAGCAGCCATACCCTGTCCACAAAGAATGGAGCATAAAGACTTATCCTGCTGGGGTTTGCTTTATGGGACACCTGACCAGACAGGAACTGTCCCCTGGATAGCTGATGCCCAACTCATAACCATAAACACAGGTAGAAATGACAGCCAAGTTTCTACTCTGATGGTGCTCTGTTCTTGTCATTTTCTTTGGTTTGTTTTATTTTGTTCTGGGGGTCTTGAGATTTTGTTCTTGTTGTTTGTCTTGTTTTTAAGGAGATGAGATAAGACAGATGAACTAAAATGATGCAATAGGTGAGCTCATTGAATTTGGGGGGAGAAATATCTCACTGGCAAAATGATAATCCCCCAAACACTGGTATTCATCACACCTCAGTTGTTCTTTGCAAATGAATAATTTTTAAAATATTTTTTCAAGCAGAGAGAGATAGGAGGAATGAGAAAGAATGAGTACACCAAAGCCTTTAGCCACTGCAAACAAACTCCAGACATATGCCGCTTTGTGCATCTGGCTTTATGTGGGTGGGTACTGGGGAATCAAACCCTGTTTGTTAGGCTCTCCAGGCAAGTGCCTTAACAGCTGAGCCATCTCTCCAGCCCGAAAATGAATAATGTTTTAAGTCATATTTGTCTACTATACTCCCTTCACTACTATTTTCTTAATACATATTTTAATTATTTTTTGCTATTTGCTATTTTAGTAAACAGTATTTTTAGATTCACTGCAAATTTGAGCAGAAAATAGAGATTTCTCATGCAGTCCCTGCCCTTACACATTCACAGCCTCCCAACCAACAACCCCCAACACACACCAGACTGTGATAATCCAAGAGGTATACTAACATGGCACTGTAACCCAGAATCCATGGTTCACATCAGGATTGACAAATGTAGGTGGCTTGTGGTTGCCACTGTTGTATCACAGATTCAGTTTACTGTCCTTTTTATTTGGTGTTTCAGTTTTTTCTCGCTCTAGCCCAGGCTGACTTGGAATTCACTATGTAGTTTCAGGCTGGCCTCAAACTCATGGTGATCCTCCTACCTCTGCCTCCCGAGTGCTGGGATTAAAGGTGTGCGCCACCATGCCTGCCATCACCATCCTATATTTCTCTGTGCTCAACCTGTTCAACCTGTTCATCTCTCCTTCCTGCCCAACCACTGGAAACCTCTCATCTTTTCCTACCACCATGGTTTTGTCTTTCCCCAAATTGTAACAGTCTAGTGCCACAGGAAATGACACAGGGTACTACATACTTCTCAGATTGGCTTCCATCATTAAGAATATGCAGGCATATTCCTCCATGCCTTTCATGGACTTGTAGCTCATCTATGAGAACAGAATAATATTTCAAGGTCTTTATATACCATACTTCAAATACTCAGCTAGTGAAGGATATCTTAATTGCTTCTAGGCTTGGCAATTATGAGTAATGTTGCAATAAGCAGGTTTGTGTAGACATAAGTTTGCAGTCTTTTGAGGTTAATGCCAAGGAAAACAGTTGTTGGGTCAGATGAGAAAGGTATGCACATTTTTGCAAGAAACCACCAAGCTGTCTTCCAGGGTGCTGGTCTACATTTCCACCAGCAATGTTCATGACCTTGCCAACACTGTATTATTCATTGTTCATTCTGACCAATGTATCCCCTTGGTTTCAGTTGCATTTCCCTGATGAAAATGAAATTATAAACCATTTGGAGAGCCTTTTTGCTATCTTAGGATCTTCTTTGATCCTAAGTGGTCTTTAAGGTGTTTGGGACATTTTTAATTGGCTTCTTTGTGTTTGCATGTTCACATTTGAGAGTCCATAAATATTTGGTAATAAGACTTTTGTACAGATTTTCTTCCAGTCTGTGGCTTGTCTTTTTCATTCTCTAGACAATGCCTTTCAGAGAGCGGACATTTTTTTTTAATTTTAAGGAAGTTAAGTTTATCAATCCTGTCTTTCAGAGGTGATAATTTGTGTTGTGTCTAAAAAGAAAATTATCAAACCCAAGGTCATCTGGGTTTTCTCCCATGTTCTCTTCCAGCAACTGTCATACTTTTACATCGAGGTCTATGCTTCATTTTAAGCTCATGTTTGTGAAGGGTATGAGTTACCCACAGAAAATTCCCTTTCACACTTGACCATCCACCTGCTCCCGCAGTACTTGCTGCACAGATTATCTTTCCCTCATTCTCTTTTCCTTGCTCCTTTGTCAGAGATCCATGTTACAGGTTCCATATCATGCTTCTTATTTCCCTGGCATCCATAAATTAAAATTTCCGTTTGCAAAGCCCCTAAATTTGCCTCAAATAGTGTTTTTGGCATGTGTCCTACACTGCAAAACATGAAGACGGCATAAAGAAAACTGACTGAGGCATTGGGTAGACAGTGTGCAAATCCCCTACTTGTGACAGATAACCTGTGTGACATTACAAATCTGAGCTCTACACAGTTGTTCTCTCGCCCATACAATGAGATGTAGCAACACCTTCTCCTGTCCTGATTTCCACGCGTGCTCTCTTCCTCCCTGCCCCTCTCTCACCAAAGTGAATCACACGGTCATATTTTTTTGCTGCAAAGCCATATCTCTCCAGCTGCAGCTGACTGGTCTCTTTCCTGGGATTTTGTATGATGACAAAAAGAAAGATCATTTGAGTGACTGAGTCTGTGGCCTGTAAACCCAGAATCAAATGTAGCCACTGTGTATCTTTAATGAGGGGGAGCTTGTTTATCTGGAGGGGAGGTTTTGCTGGGACAAAACAGCAGACCAAAAGCTAAGGATTAATTTCACCTGAAGTTTGGAAGGGAAGTTTCATCCTGGCAGAAAAGCATAGCAGAGCAGAGGCCAGACATCACATCTTGCCACAATAGCTGGCAGGAAGCAGCTAGAGTTAGCTAGCACTGGCAAGTAGTTTAATAATCCTCAAGGTCCACACCCTCATGGCATACCTCCCCCTCCATCTGGGGTTGAGTATGAGGCACAATCACAAACACATGGGATTATGGAGGACAATTCCCATTCAAACTCCCAAAGGACACTAACTTGCACACTGAGATGCTCAAAGGAACACACGTGGGACAAGAGGAGGAGGGAAGTCCACCCAGCTGGGCAGGCAATGGTCCAAGGACCTCTCTGAAATTTGCTGATTATTGATCTTGGGTTGCACAAGGCACTCTTTTCTCTTAATAATAACCCCCACACAAATCTAGAGGTAAATTAGTTTGCTTTCATTTGGACCACATGCAGAGACGATAAAGCTCACGTTGGGATAAATAACTTCTATCGAGATTTTTTTGAGGATTCAGAAAGCAATACTTTAAGTGGCTCATGAGAGGCTCTTTGGAAGCCTCAGTTATTATCTCTATGACTTTCTGATGCACATTTTTATCCCCTTCTGCTCCTTCCTGACTCCTGAGAACCACAAAGGAAACAGCTATCAGAGGAGAGAGAAGAGGGAAACGGAGATAGGCCTTAGGTAAGAAATTGGAACCCTTGGGAAGAGGCAGGGTGAACTGTGACAAAGCCATGATAAGGGCCTGCTAGTGAGGTTTGCAGTATTGTTATACAGCAGGGCCAAACCTTTGTTTCTGCATTTATGTCTCATTGCAATATCTGGAAGAAATATAGGGAAAAGTGAGCAAGCAGCCTTTCAAGTCATAAAGAACCAAAGATAGACTGGGGTCTGATGCCCAGCAGCTCAGTCACCTCTAGTATCTGGCTTAGCTCACTCAATAAAGGAAATGACAAAGTCTTGCCCAGGTCTAAAGTCAGGGTGGAAGTACAATAAA
This sequence comes from Zapus hudsonius, assembly GCA_004024765.1. NCBI lineage: Eukaryota > Metazoa > Chordata > Mammalia > Rodentia > Dipodidae > Zapus > Zapus hudsonius. The sequence goes on along the minus strand of PVHP010039151.1, from coordinate 3,829 downwards.
CCTTCCCAAGGTGATGAGGCAATGTTATCCTAAGCAGTAAACACATTGTCAGCACAATGGAAGTTTAATGTCTTTCTTCCTTCCTCCTTCCTTCTTGCTGCTGAATAAGGTTGGTTTCCTTCCTCCCTCCTTCTTGTTGCTCAGGTTAGTTTACTTTCTCCTTTCTTCCTTTTTCCTTTTTCCTGCTGCACAAGGTCTCCTTCCTTCTTCCTTCTTCCTGTTTCTAAGGTTAGCCTCCTTCCTCCTTCCTTCTGTACAAGGTTAGCTTCCTTCCTCCTTCCTTCTTCCTGCTGCACAAGGTCTCCTTCCTTCTTCCTTCTTCCTGTTTCTAAGGTTAGTGTCCTTCCTCCTTCCTTCTTCCTCCTGCACAAGGTTAGCTTCCTTCCTCCTTCCTTCTGCCTGCTGCAGGCTGCATAATTTGTCTGGGCTTGGGGTGAGGCAAGAGAGAAGTGTGAGTAGGAGGCTCCTTCCACCTTCTCTGCCAGGGAAAGCAGCTATCTCAGTGGGGCAGGAAGGATTATGACCTCAGCAGCTCTCAGGGCCAAGCGGCTTGCTCTTCTGCGCTGACAACCTTCTCCTAGCTGATGCGTGGTTGGTCGTCTCATCCTTCCCATTGCTATCCCCTTCGTTCACAGGCCATGCCAAGATAATAATGTCAGATTGATTTTTTTTGCTCAATTATTTTATCTGTCTAGGGAATTCTCTGATCAGTTTCCTTACCAGCCCCCAGAAAGCATATTGTGTCTTGCTTCTTCATTTATTCTGTTAGGCCCAATGTCTACCTGGCTTCCTCTCAATTGCCAAAAGAGCTGGGCCCAGGTCTCCATTGTCTTCTAACTGTTCTTGTCCACTAAGGCAGAAGTGGAAGGAGGGGCAGAGGGAATTGGGGGCTTTCTTCCCTCGGGCATCCACCCTTTGTAATCTCTTCTCAGTGTACACTGCTCTGTTTCCAGATGAGATTGATTGAGAGCAGAACAGGATTGCTGCCGAAGGCTTGATGGACACTTCCTTTCTACTGCTCAGTTCTTGCCAACACTAGATCACTGCTCCACATGGGGATGTCTCAATGTGAGCACTGTGGTCCAAGGACCAGACAAGGGAGGAGCCAGACATCCCAGGTGAGAGTGAAGCATTAGCCCCCCCACCCAGGACCCAGCCCAGGCCCCAGCAGTCTCCCCTGGGAGGGTTTTCTGGATCACTGAGTGGGTCTTGGAACAACTCCCAGACATGGGGTACAGTACAGCATACTGGCTAGAACACAGGCAATGAGGTTCGAGGTATCCTCACTTGAGTTCTCTTCAGGTAGACCCAGAAACAAGGATTTGAGGAGATGGGTTTCTTTGGAAAGTTCAGAGGATACTGTGTCAGAGTAAGGAAGTTATTCAGTGGAAAGTGAGACAGACAATGTGTGTTATTAAGAGAGTAGGTGTTACAAGCCATTCCTGAGGTCTTAGAGGGGCTTAATCCTTCCAGTACTTTCTGAGAAATGGCACAAATGACATTCTCAGAAGCATACCACTTAGGGAGTGGAGTATTTACACACCAACCCTGGTGTGCATGTTGGAGGCTGCTTCTAGGGCATATGTGTCATCCTTAGAGCAGAGCAGCCTTTCATGGTTCTGAGATTTGTCCTTGGCCATGGGAGGGAATGTTGGAAGAAGTGCATGGCTTTAGGGGTGTGCGGAGATACCCACAGCATCAGCTGCCCCAGTCCTCTCAAAGTCTAGGCTTGGCACTTTACCATGTACGTTGCCTATATTGATGTCTGACCACCAATGGCTTCCACAGTGATGGTGGCTGCGGTTGGCATAGCACTGGGTCACCATTCACATTTGCCACAGCACTGCCACCTGCATTACTCAGCCAATCAAACCTGGGATCTGCCACACTACTTACTCAACGTACTGGTTTCCCATGACTACTATGATGAATTACCAAAACCTCCGTGACCTAAAGTAATGCAAATCCATTATCCTTTGGTTCTGAATTCAAAAGCCCAAAACATGCCTCAGTGGCTAAAATGTACGTATTGGAAGAGCTGTATTCCTTGAAGGAAGCATTTATTTAGCTCTAACACTATAGCAGCCCAGCAAGGAAATTCAAGTTCAGAACCTCTCAAACTCAGATAATGAGCTTGTCAGCTTTCTACTACAGTTTAAGAACTTTCAAACCCAAGAAAGCTCAACCCAGCCATTGCCCAGTTCCCTGAGACAGAATGTCTTCACTTGTTATTGTAGGCAGTATCCCCAGACTCCTGCTGACCCCTCCTCCCAGGCTTCCAGAGCTCTGAATGGAGCCAAAAGCACAGGCTTTTGAAAGGGTTATTTCCTGCTGGAGAGCAGCTGTCTTCAGAAGGAACAAGTCAGGGAGATTATTCCTAACTCTGAGTCAAAAATAGTCACCCATCCTCCACCCAAACCATTTCCCCACATACCTCTTTACCTACCGGCTTTCCTTCACCTGTAGTGTAAGGGGAGGAAAAAAAACCCCTCTTTTTAAAAATAAATTGCTTTACTTATTTATTTGCAAGCAGAGAGAGATAAAGGAAAGAGACAGAGATAATAGCACTTCAGGGCCTCCTGCCACTGCAAATGAACTCCAGATGCATGTGCCACTTTGTACATCTGGCTAGATAGGTGGGCACTGGGGAGCTGAACCTGGGTCGTTAGGCCTTGCAGCCAGCACCTTAACTGATGAGCCATCCCTCCCCTCAAAAAAAAAACTCTCTTTTGTGAAGCCACCTCATGTCTAAGAATGTCATCTTCTTTGATTTGTTTGTTTGTTTGTTTTTAATCCTTGCTCCAAGATACTAGGAGGCGAAAAACTAGGATATTTTCTGGCTCACTTCAGAGAAAGGCTGAGGGGGGAATAGATGAAGCTTAAACCACTCTGGACCAGACCAAGGGCTTCTCTCTTTCTCTCTCTAGCCTAGCGAGCAACCTGACTTTGGGATCCTCTGTGTCCCCATCTGTAAGATGAAGTGATGACTTCTGGTGTAAAGCTTCCTCCCTGACACTCCCTGTGCCCCTTGTTCACAACTGTGAACACAGACTGCTCAGGTGGTTTTGTGGAGCTGAAGCAGAGATGTATGGGCACATGGTATCTCTGAGTGCTGAGGCGGTGAGGTTCAGACACCCGCTGCATGCTGGTGTCAGCCTCAGGTGGAGGTCAGGTCAGACCTAGCTAGCCGTGCCCTTTGGCTACTGCTGCTGCTCTTTGATTACCTTCCAAGGGTCCATGCTTTCAGAACATGTGCACAGATTCTATGTGTTTTGCCTGCCATAACCCTATCATGGGTTGGCCTTCTTGTACTTAAGAGGGGGCAGAAGCCCAGAAAGCTGAGAAACTGAAGCTGTCAGTGACAGTGAGGGACCAGAGACCACTTCTAGGTCATGGGGTCTCCAGACACTCTGCGTCCTGCCATGTTAATGTCAGTGACCATATGGCTTCCTAAAAAGAAACCATTTAAGGGCCACTGTGACACTGTCATGCCTCTTTGCCTCTACCACAGTGCTGCTGTCTGGGTCCCTGGGTTAGTTAGGGAGTCGCAGCGTGCATCAACTCCCTGTTCACCCATGGGGGCTGGGTGAGCAGAGGCTTGGAATAGCTGTGAGCCGAATGAGAGATGAGGACTCTCGGGAGAACGCGGCAGTGGGCAGTTCTCATTTTATTGTATAGATAGCAGTTGCTTATATAGAGGAAAGTCAGAGGTAGAAGCATAGGAAGCAAGGAGATTGGCAGGGGCCAGTATTCTTTGGATACCTATTTTGCATAGATAGATTGAGGGGGCTATGTGACTATACATGGACATGTATAGAATTGTGATGTC
>PVHP010039150.1:0-16448 GCA_004024765.1 Zapus hudsonius | reverse complement strand
TTTTTTTTTTTTTTTTTTTTTTTTGCTTATAATGTAATGACTAGATTTATTTTTCAAAAGTTGTAACTGCCGGGATGGTGGCTCATGCATTTAATCCCAGCACTTGGGAGGCTGAGGTACAAGAATTGCCAGGAGTTTAAGGCCAGCCTGATTTACAGAGAGAGATCCTGTTTTTTTTATTTTTTGTTTGTTTGGTTGTTTGTTTTTTAAAAATGGTCAGGCTTGGTGGTGCACACCTTTAATCCCAGCATTGGGGAGGCAGAGAGAGGCATAAATGCAAATTATAACAATGAAACACTACTAAACACCTAAAAATTGTCTGATTCAGAAAACAGAGCTAACACCAAACTTTGGTTAGGGTACGGAGCAACTCCTTGCTGGTGGGAATGCAAAATCATAGAGCACTCTGGAAGAGACTGGTAGTTTCATATAAAACTGAGTTTGAGGCCATCCCTAGATCTAGCGCTAGATCAAGACCCTACATCAGAAAGCTAAAAGAAGAAACAACAAAAAACACCCAAACGAAACCTATGAGAAAGTGTTGAGATAAACAAGAGACCTATCACCATAGCAAGTCAGATAATCCATGAAAGGGCAATGGAGACAAACACCAATGATACCCAATACTACCCAAAGCAGAAGTCCAGAGATACTTTAGATCTCAACAATAAAGCAGACTTCAAACTCACCCATCATGACTCGGGGAACTGAGCAGAAGAGGGAGGCGGAAAGACTGTGAGAGCCATGGTGGGAGAGAATAATGGCCCTGCTCAGCAACAGCACCCAAACTGGGGGAAAAAACTGGCTACCTCTTTTACAATTCATAACCTCATAATTCATAACATGAACAGATCCAGTATGCTCACTAAGGAGGGGACCCCAGTGGGTGGGGACAGAGAGGAGGGAAATGGGGTACCACCACAAGATTTGCTCTAATTATTGACTATAAAGATACTTAAAAAAAAAAAAAAAAAAAAAAAAAAAAACGAGGCAGAGGTAGGAGGATCGCCGTGAGTTCAAGGCCACCCTGAGACTACATAGTGAATTCCAGGTCAGCCTGGGCTAGAGTGAGACCCTACCTCGAAAAACCAAAAAAAAAAAAAAAAAAAAAAAAAACAAGCTAGAGAGATGGTTCAAGAGTTGAGGCATTTGCCTCCAAAGCCATTTCTAAATGAATCTAACTTTAAGTTCAATTCCAAGTTAGTCTGGGCTTTCATGAGTGAGACCCATTCCCAAAACTGAAAAAAAATCCCACAAACCAGCCAGGCGTGGTGGTGCACCCCTTTAGTCCCAGCACTTGGGAGGCAGAGGCAGGAGAATTGCCGTGAGTTCAAGGCCACCCTGAGACTACATAGTTAATTCCAGGTCAGCCTGGGCTAGAGGGAGACCCTACCTTGAAAAACCAAAAAAAAAAAGAAAAAAGAAAACAAACCAAAGACCCCAGACATCAAATGCCTTTGAATATAGTTGGTGTTAAAGATGATATACATATTTTAATAATTTTAATATTTTAATAATTATTTACTGTTTGTTTTTTTATTATCATTAGCATTATTAATATTCCAAGTAGAAAAACTTGACCCTTATTTGTTTAATAGACAATAGTTAGTAAAATAGAGGCAATCAAAGGAATATTTCCCATTATGATGAATTTTGATTGTGGGGGGGACTTTGATATATTTTCTATATAGTCTCAGGGTGGCTTCAAACTCTTGTGATCCTTCTACCTCTGCTTCCCAAGTGCTGGGATTAACCAGGCCTGCCCTTTCATATTTTTTAATTGTCATATGGAACTCTGTTTTCCATTACTCTGACATTATTTGAGCATTAGTTTTTAACATGGATTTTTCTTTTAAGGTTAAGAATATATTTAATGAAAGTAATGATTTCTGGATCCATTTCTAATTGAATCTAACATTAAGTGCCTGGCTGTTACTTAGTAAGGTGTAGCTTGGATTTTGTTTGGTTTTATTTGTTTTGTTGTAGTGGATCTTGAACCCAAAGCCTTGTTTGTGCTGGGCAAGTGCTCTACCAATGAGCTGTATCTCAGGCACCTGTTTTATATGTCATAATTCATATAAGATAGGTAATCTCTCAGTTGCTAGAGCTGGCCTAGAACTTGGTATCTTTCCTCTTCTTCCCAAGTACTTGGGTTTCCAGGTACCACCACCATGACCAACTTCCTGGGCTTTTGTTTTCTTTGTTTTTGAAGTGTGGGGGATAGAACCCATGGTAAACTAGTTACAAAAAGACAAATGTTTGGTTCCACTTTGGTATGTAGAATAATCAAATTCATAGAGACAAAGAAGAATGGTAGGTGTGATTATCAGCTGCTCGAGAGGGAAGAAGGAAAAATCATAATCTAGTTTAACCAAATAAAGCAGAATGGCTTATGCTGATAGCAGCATGGCAATGAAAGTGTACGTCCAAGCTTTTCCACAGAGCTACATTTCCAGCAGCCATTTCCAAGCCCTTATCCCTCTCATTTTATATTGGTAACTACAGGTTTCTTTGATTTTGCTCTATTAATCTTGGGCTAGTGTTTTAATAGGCCAAACAGATAGCAATCATACTGAATATGTTAGTTTAGTATTTTTTTTTTTTTTGAGGTCTCACTCTAGCCCTTGTTTTGTCTCTGTGCATGTCAGTCTAGATTGCCCTGAGATTATGGATTCTCCTGGCTCCAGCTCTGTGTGGTTGCTGGGGAATTGAACTTGGGTTTGCAAGTTTACAAACACCTTCAACCACTGAGCCAAGTCCCCATCCCCAAGTCTGATTTCAAATGCATTTCACTAATTACCTGGTATAAAATTATACCATCTTGGCCTGTTCCCTTGAGAAAGTAATATTTTATTATGTCTTCTGTAGGTAAATTCTAAAATGATTAGAGGGTTTGTGTTGGAAACTTGAAAACTAACCATGATATTTTCATGCAGATCTTTGATGGAAAACAGATTCCGCAGAGGATGGTTGATGGATGGAATGCTTTTTTCTTTGATAAGACAGAAGAACTGGTAAGTCTTTGTTTAATTTTTGTTATAAGAATGCTCACTGATAAATGTTAGCAATTGCATAATATAACTTGTCCAGGGGCTGGAGAGATGACTCAGTGGTTAAAGGTGCTTGCTTGCAAAGCCTGACACCATGGGTTCAATGCTCCCGGACCCATATAAAGCCAGAGCACAAAGTGGCACATCTGGAGATCACTTGCAGTGGCAAGAGTGGTATGCCCTTACTCTCTTATTTCCCTCCTCCTCTGCTTGCAAATAAATAATAAATAAAAAATTATTTTCATATATTTATATATTTAATAATATACATTCTTCCTTTCCCTTTCGTCCACTCTTTTTCTTTCCCTTACCCTTCTCTTTTCTCTTCTTTTCCTTAATTGAAGAAAAAGCGTTTACCTTCACTTGGGAAGAATACAGAATCATTAGGAGAGCTTTGGTTAGGGCTACTTCGCTTCTATACAGAAGAGTTTGATTTCAAGGAATATGTGATAAGCATTCGGCAGAAAAAGTTGCTAACAACTTTTGAAAAGCAGTGGACATCTAAATGCATCGCAATTGAAGGTAATTACACTACTGTTAATTAAGAACAAAAGAAAACAAGGAGATTAGATGGTTCAGTGGTTAAAATGCTTACTTGCAAAGCCTGCAGACCTGGGGTTTGATTCCCCAGTACCCAGGTAAAGCCAGATAGACAACGTGGTGCATGGGTCTGGAGTTTGTTTGCATGGCATGAGGACATAGAGCCCCCATATACACACTTTCTCTCTTTTCTCTCTCAAATCAATAAGAATATTTTTTAAAATAGGGGATAAAAGAACAAAAGATAAACTTGGCTCATGAAACCAAGAAAAGAGTGATTTGAGGGTTCTTCTCTTGATTTTAGTGAGCTTTTTTTTGTACCTTAAAGTATAATTCTAAAAGAATAACTGACTTGGATAGTTTTGAGTGTATACATTTTATGGGACTGTGAAAATGTTTTTAATTTTAAAATGTTTCTTTTCTAGACCCTTTTGACTTGAATCATAACCTTGGTGCTGGAGTTTCTAGAAAAAGTAAGTTTTAAACAAACAGAATACCTTCATATTTAACATTCAGAGACAGATATGTTCATACTTACTGTTTTCTTATTTCTTTAACAGTGACCAACTTCATTATGAAAGCATTTATCAATGGAAGGAAACTTTTTGGTACCCCCTTTTATCCACTCAATGGTAGAGAAGCTGTAAGTTCTCATTTTAAGTCTGGTTGTTCTTTTTTCATATAGAACTCTGGGGTTGTTTGTTTTTATTGTTTTTTTAAAAAATATTTTATTTATTCATTTTTCAAGCAGAGAGAGAGAGAGAGCACACCAGAGCCACCACTTTGTGGGTCTGGCAGATGTGGGTCCTGGGGAATTGAACCTGGGGCCTTAGGCACTGGAGCGAAGTGCCTTAACCGCTGAGCCATCTCTCCAGCCCTGTTTTGTTTTGTTTTTGAGGTAGGGTCTCACTCTAGTCCATGCTGACCTGGAGTTCAAGGGTAGCCTTGAACTCACAGCCATCCTCCTTCCTCTCCCTCCTGAGTGCTGGGATTAAAGGCCTGCACTACCACACCTGACTGTAGAACTCTGTTTTTATGGCACCAGAAACCTATTCCTGTTTTCAATTTGGTGTTGACAAGGAGAAAAAAATGTCCATTGTTTCTTATATGTTTTCTTATATTTTTTATAGCCTATAATGCAATATGTAGATTGTTTTATTTAATTTGCTGTTCAATTTTATCTCCTTACTATACTGTAAAGCTCTATGGTGACAGAATCCACTTCTTTTTTGTTTTGTTTTGTTTTTGTTTTTGTTTTTTTGAGGTAGGGTCTCACTCTAGCCCAGGCTTACCTGGAATTCACTATGTAGTCTCAAGGTGGCCTTGACCTCACTGCGATCCTCCTACCTCTGCCTCCCGAGTGCTGGGATTAAAGACGTGCGCCACCACGCCCTGCCAGAATCCACTTCTGTGAAGCTCCTCTTTGTGTCTTTAGTGTCAGTCACTTTGGATATACTAAATTAGTATTGTTCTATGAGACTCAGGATGGATGAATTTTGCATTTCAGGTTTTGCTTACTATCCCTTTCCATCTGAAAAAAATCTTCATGAAAGTGTACACAGAAAAAAACCCCAAAAGGATAATTATTTGCCATAGCTTCTATAATTATCATGTATCCACAATGTATAGAATTAACTACAGTGGAACTGAGAGATTTTCTTTTTCCTGACCTAGGTTGCTAATATCTCATTCGGGTTTTTATTTGCTTTCTACTTGATTAGGCGACCACATGAGGTCTCAGTTTCAGAAAGAAACTTCAAAGAGAAGATATCTTAAGAGTGAGAAAAACCATATGTTCACTATTGCATAATAGTATGACTTTGAACTTGTTCAGTTCTTTTTTTTTTCTCATTTTGTAGTCCCAGGCTAGCCTTGAACTCGCAGCAGTCCTCTTACTTCTGGCTCCCTGGTGTTGGGATTAAAGGCCTATGCCACCACACCCAACTCCTCAGTTTAATTTTAGTACTTTTCTTAGGGCAGCTAATATATATATTAGCTGGGCACTTGAGAGGCAGTGATAGGAGGATGACCTTGAGTTTGAGGCTACCCTGAGACTACATAATGAATTCCAAGTTAGCCTGAGCTAGAATGAGACCCTACCTTGACAAACAACAATCAAAAAAAAAGTGAAGTTCCACCTGGGCTGAGACCCTACTTTGAAAAAACAAACAAAACAAATAGAATGTGAAGACTTGCATTCTAAAAGGCATAGAAAAAATTATCCATGAAATCATATCAGAAAATATTCCTAAATTAGGGAAAGAGATGCCAACTCAGAGGAGGCATTTAGAACACCAAACAATACCAAAGAACTTCCCCATGTCATACTATAACTATACCACTAACAAAGAAAGTATTTTGAAAGTAGCTAAGGAAAAAGCACCAGGCCATGTATGAAGACTGAGCAAGTAGATTAATAGCAAATTAATCACCAGAAACTAAAAACAAGAATGGCATGGAATGATGTATTTCAGTTTCTTTTTCATGTCCTTATTTATTTGCAAGTAGAGAGAGACAGAAAGTGAGAAAATAGGAATACCAGGGACTTTAGCCACTGTAAAGGAACTCTAGATGCATGCATCATTTTGTGCATCTAACTTTATGTGAGTACTGGGTAATAGAACCCAATTGTTAGGTTTTGCAGGCAAGTGCCTTGACCAGTGAACCATCACTCCAGCCCCTATTTCAACTTGTAAGACAACTACCATCAACTCATACTGCTATACCCAGAAAATATATATAATTGATGGAGAAAGGTAAACTTTCTATGCTATAAACAGGCTTGGGGCTGCAGAGATTGCTCAGTGGTTAAGGCATTTGCCTGCAAAGCCTAACAACCCAAATTGGAATCCCCAGTGTCCATGTAAAGCCAGATGCACAAAGTAGTGCATGCATCTAGAGTTTGTTTGCAGTGGCTAGAGGCCCTGGTGTACCCATTCTGTCTTTCTCTTCTTTTTCTCTGCTTTCAAATACATAAATAAAAATATTTTTAAAAAGGGCTGGAGCCAGGCATAGTGGTGCATACCTTTAATTCCAGCACTTGGGAGGCAGAAGCAAGAGGATCACCATTACTTAGAGGCCACCCTGAGACAGAGAATGAATTCCAGATCAGCCTGGGCTAGAATGAGACCCTACCACGAAAAACCAAAAAAAAAAAAAAAGGTTGTGGGGGAGGTGGCGGAGAGATGCTGATCTATTAAGGTGCTTGACTGCAAAACCTGACAACCCAGGTTTGATTCCCCATTGCCCACATGAAGCTAGATGCATGGTAGTGTTTTGGAGTGGCTAGAGGCCCTGGTGTGCCCATTCTCTTTCTTTCTCTGCAAATAAATATAATATATTATTTATATATATTTAAAAGGCTCAATTCATGACCACTAAACCAGCTCTACAGAAGTTATTTGAAGGAATTCTCTAGACTGAAGGGAAAGACAAACATATTCATGAGCCCCACAGGGAAGAATAAACTATGATTGAATACCAGTTAAACATGAGATGAATAGCAAAACCCCAAATACTACAAAATAAACAAAATGACAGTTAATATATACCTTTCAATGTCAACTCTGAATACTAATGGTCTCCATTTCCGATTGAACAGACAGACTAACTAAATAAAAGGCAGGATCCATCTATTTGTTATCTATAAGCAACCCTTTTAACTAGAAAACACTGATTTTACTTTAGGGTGAAATGACACAAAAACATTTTCTAAGCAAATAGAAATAGGAAATAGGCAAGTGTCGCTGTTCTAATATCTGTTAAAGTCAACTTTACGAGGCCACCCTGAGACTACAGTAGTGAATTTCAGGTCAGCCTGGGTTACAAAATAAATCACTTTCCTACTGATTAAGGGACATTCTAGCAGAAGAACATTATAATTCTAAACACATCCTCCAGGCATGGGCATACCCAATATTATAAAACAAAGAAGCAAAGTCACGATCCACCCTACCACAATGAGTGGATTGATTGCTTCAGTACCCCACTCTTACCAATTGACAGTTTATCCAGGCCAGGAAAAAAAAAAAAGACAACTTTATTAAATGACCTCATAGATCAAATGAACTTGACAGACATCTGCAGAACATTCCATCCAAATGCTGCAGAATACATTCTTCATAATTACTTTATTTTCTCCTCTTCACCCCCCCCCCCCCCCCCCGTTGTTGTTTTGTTTGAGGCAAGGTTTCACGCTAGTCCAGGCTGCTCTGGGACTCACTCTGCCCCAGGCTGGCCTCAACCTCACAATCCAGTCTCCAGAGTGCTGCTGGGATTAAAGGTTTACATCTTACAGTCAGCTTTCTAGTTGCGTCACAGAAAAAAGCCCAAGCAAAAGCAGCTTGTGGGGGAATGGGTTTATTAGGCTTACAAACTCGAGGGGAGACTCCATCCTGGCAGGGAAAATGATGGCATGAGCAGAGGGGTGGACATCACTTCCACCACAGCACTGCAAACAATGGCAGGAAGATTTGCCAAACACTGGCAAAGGGAAGCTGGTTTGTAACCCCATAAGCCTGCCCCTGACAATATAGCTCTACCTAGGTTGTAAAGCCCAAACTGCCATCAACTGAGGATGGGGGACACCTGGGTCAAACCATGACAACACCCACACCCAACTTAATAATTATTTTATTTATTGGTTTATTTTTGCAAATAGGGTTTCATTCTAGTCCAGGTTGACTTGGAATTTACTCTGTAGTCCCAGGTTGGCCTTGAATGCAAAATGATCCTCCTACCTCTGCCTCTTAAATCCTGGGATTTAATAAAGGGGCGAGCTGCCATGCCCAGCTTATTTCCCTCTATTATCCTTCTACTCCCACTGATCTCTTTCTTCCCAATTAGTCCCCCTTCTACTTCAATGTCTTTTCCTCGAGGTAGGATCTTGCTCTAGCCCAGGTTGACCTGGAATTCACTATGTAGTCTCAGGCTGGCCTCAAACTCACAGTGATCCTCCTACCTCTGCCTCCCAAGTGCTTCCACCACCATGCCCAGTTTCATGTCTTTTTTTTATAACCATCTGAATTTAATTAGTGCTGCTTACAAGAACATGGGCTAGAGGCTATTTACTGGAGCATGGGCAACCTACAAATGGCTACACCACTGAAAAAATAAGTCCCCTTCGCCCAGTGACCTTTAACTGCCACTAGCTTCTCAGGGAGGAAGAGCATCACAGGCCCCTCTCCTGTCTATGATGGAATGTTGATGGGCCTGTCATGTGCAGGTAACCACAGCTACTATGAGTTCTTGAGTGCAGTAGGTATGTGGTATCCAGAAAACATTTCACAGCACTCCTCCCCATCCTCTGACTCTGAAATCATCTCCTCTCTCCTTTTCCAGTGTTCCCTGATTTTGGGAGGAGTGATAGAGATGTCCCATTTAAGACTGAGCACTTTGACTAGTTATGATTCTCTGCAGTAATCTCTGCCTATTGCACAAAAGAAGCTTCCTTGGCCCAAGGCTAAAAGCAGCACTAATCTGTAGGTGTCAACAAATACTTAAAGGAAGGCCATTTGACAATATGTGGTAGTAGGTTTCCACCTAAGGGCATGTGACCTCAGCAGTCATGGACATGGTTTTGGTTTTTTTCTTTTCTTTTTTTTAATATTTTTTGTGTCAGGTTCTCACTCTAGCTTATGCTAACCTGGCTGGCCTCTCTCTTACCTCAGCCTCCCAAGTTCTGGGAGTTCATGAGATTCAGCCATAGGCTTTAGACAGGTAGAATAGCTGGGGCTCCCTGGTTATCCAGTCTGACCAAAAAGCAGCAGCATCAGGTTCAGTAACTCTTGTCTCTAGGAAGTAAAGCAGAAGAATGGTCAAGGAGGACACCTAGTGGTCTCCCCTGACCTCTGCACACATGCACACCGGGTTCATGCATCTGCAAACACCCATCAAAAGAAACATTGTGCAAATCCAGTCACATGTGCAACAACAAGCACTCTTGTAAGGAGAATAGTTCCTTCATAGAAATAGCCTCATATAAAGTGTGAGGTTTTTAAAAAATATTTTTATTTATGAGCAGAGAGAGGGTGAGTATGGGTACACCAGGCCTTTTACTGCAGGTGGAATTCCAAATGCATGAGCCACTGTGTGTACCTAGCTTTTACTTGGGTACTGGGGATTTTGACTTGTGCCGGCAGGCTTTGTAAGCAAGCACTTTTCACCACTGAGCCATCTCCCTAGCCCCCAAGCATGAGTTTTACAATCAGTATAGATAGCTCTAAATTCTTCAGTAAGATTTTGCCCATTTTTTAGTATGGGAAAATGACTTGAACCTTTTTAGCGTCAGCTTCCTTTTCTAAAAATTGAAGACACAAATATAGATTTTAGTTTATTGAAATTTCCTTATTTATCTGTAATTATAGTATAATGTGGCTATGAAATATTCAGGACTGTTAGCAATTGTGACGAAGATGATTTTAGCCTGAATCTCATTTGTTCCTGTCATGGTTTCACTTACAGTGAAATATTTGTTGATTTATAATTAATTTTTTCTTACTTCTTCATTCATTCATTCATTATGTGTTTTGAGGTAGGTTCTCACTCTAGTCCAGGCTGATCTGGAACTCACTCTGTAGCTTTAGGTTGGCCTGGAACACAGTGATCCTCCTACCTCTGCATCTTAGTGTTGGAATTAAAAGCATGTGCCACCATGTGGTTTTTATTTAGGTTTCTTTTTCTTTTTAATTTATTTGCCAGCAGAGAGACAGAGAGAGAAAATTATGCCAGGGCCTCCAGCCACTACAAATGAACTCTCCAGATACATGCACTGCTTTTCGAGTCTGGCTTTATGTGGGTACTGGGTCATTAGGCTTTGCAGGCAAGTCCTTAACCACTGAGCTACCTCTCCAGCCCTTATTTAGTTTTTTAAAAACAATTTTTGAGCCGGGCATGTTGCCACACACCTTTAGTCCCAGCACTTGGGAGGCAGAGGTAGGAGGATCGCCGTGAGTTCAAAGCCTCTTTGAGACTACATAATGAATTCCAGGTCAGCCTGGGCTAGAGTGAGACCCTACCTTGAAAAACAACCCCCCCCCAAAAAAATTTTTTTTTTCTGTATCTAGACCAATTTTTCATATGGAAAAATCTGCTTTTGAGTTTTTGGAGTAAATTCATATTTTCTCCCTAGGAGTACTTCTTTGATTCAAGAGTATTAACAGATGGAGAGCTGGCCCCCAATGATCGGTGTTGCCGTGTGTGTGGAAAGATAGGCCATTATATGAAAGACTGTCCCAAAAGGAAAAGGTTGGCAAATAATTATGTATCATTATTACAGGGAAAATAAATATGATCTCAGTTCATATTTATAGTTGTGTTCAGAAGTATTTAAAGAGAAAATTTAAGGTTATAATTTGGACCTCAGGTAAATAAATGTTCATTAGAATGGAATTTTTGAATAATATAAAATTTATTTATGATATAGTTATATCTTTTAACATTTATTTGCTTATTAACTTACTGCTTTTATAAGGTAGAAATATTTATTGACATCTACTATGTATTAGGAACTATACTAAGGGTCAAGGGTTAAAAATGAGATTCTTGCTGAAGACCTCACAGTCATGCAAGCTAATGTTAAAAATATAAGCAAGTAGTCCGGCTAATGAGGTAGGAGGATCACCTTGAGTTCAGGCCCAGCCTGAACTACAGAGTGAGTTCCACCTAGGTCAGCCAGGCCTAGAATAAGGTCCTACTTCAAAATAATAATAATAATAATAATAATAAACTGAATCCTTGCAATACATGCTGAAGGATACTTATGTATCCTTCACATATCCTACACAGATATTTAGTAGACCAGGAAATTCTTCATTTCATTATCTAATCTGGCCTAATATAAAAATTCAGAAAAAAAATTTATTTTTAGGCAGAACAATCTCCCACTTTAAATCATAGTTTTACTATTAAATTTATCCAAGATACTTTAAGCTTTAGTTAAAATGGCAATAAGTATCAATCTCTAAGGAATCATACTAGTTTGTTTTTCGAAGTAGGGTCTCACTCTAGCCCAGGCTGACCTGGAATTCACTATGTAGTCTCAGGGTCGCCTTGAACTCACTGCGATTCTCCTACCTCTGCCTCCCGAGTGCTGGGGTTAAAGGCGTGCGCCACCATGCCCGGCTTATACTAGTTTGTTCGTTCGTTCTTTCTTTCTTTCTTTTCTTTCTTTTTTGCTTTTTGAGTTAGGGTCTTGCTTTAGCCCAGGCTGACCTGGAAATCACTCTGTAATCCCAGGCTGACCTCCAACTCAAAATGATCCTCTTACCTCTGCTCCCCATGTGCTGAGATTAAAGGCATGTGCCACCACACCTGGCTTTAAAATTTGATATTAAAAATTTTAGATATAAAACTTCTAGAATGTCCATTTTCTAGTATATGATAAGTGAGGTGTGCTAATAATGGGGAGTACCCTTTTCTTTAAAAAAACATGAAACAATAGGCATGTTAGTCCCTTGTAATTGTGCATGGTTTAGTTCATTCTATGACTTGTTTATAAGTCCCTGGCCCTACATCATTGGTATCAGCAGTTTACTGTTTAGACTAAAGAAGAAAGACAGTGAAGAAGAAAAGGAAGGAAATGAAGAAGAGAAAGACTCCCGGGACCTTCTTGATCCCCGAGACCCCAGAGACCTTAGATGTTTTATATGTGGAGATGCAGGACATGTGCGCAGGGAGTGCCCAGAGGTCAAGCTGGCCCGTCAGAGGAACAGCAGTGTGGCAGGTAAGTAGAAAAGGCCAGAGGCAGCTGGGGATGTATGTACACATGTTATTTCTATTTGTATTTATTTACACTTTTAATGTGAAGACTCAGAACTTTGCCTGCTAATCACTAGCTTTACCACTATGTTGCCTCCCTTTCCTCAGCCACTGGGTTTACTTTGTTTCTTGAGATAGAATTAAGTTGTACAGGCCTGTCTCAAGCTTGTGATCTTTTTGATTGATTGATTGATTGATTGATTGATTGATTGATTGATTGATTGATTGATTCTTTCAAGGTGTGGGCTCACTCTAGCCCAGGCAGGCTGACCTGGAATTCACTATGTAGTCTCAGGGTGGCCTCAAATTCATGGTGATCCTCCTACCTCTGCCCTAATAATGCCCGCCAGCCAGACTGACTGACAGCTGGACAGACACACACACACATGTTGAAAGCAGTAGTATCCTGAGACTCTCACCCATACATGCATACAATTTTCATTATTGAAAAAAGTCTGGTATGGTGTCAAAAGCCTAATAATTCTGGCAGCTGGGATTTCAATTATAAAATTATAAAATTAGCTGTTGCACCACCACCCCAACCCCAAGGGGGGGGGATAAAGGAAAAAAAAAATCAGCCAGGCCAGCCTTTAATTCTGGAATAGAGTAAGAGATAGTATTTTGCACCTAGTCATAGAAGTTGTCAATTCAAAAATAAATAAATAAAAATAGTTGTGAGCCAAGTTTCACATTGCATACCAATTACTATCCCAACACTCCTGAGGCAAAGGAGTAAAGATCTCCCAGTATAAGCCCAGTCTGGGCTACATAGGGAAACCTTGTTTCAAAAGACTAAGATCACTGGCACTGTGTTTCTCTGTTTTTCATGTTGTCTTATTGTTTATGAGGGATTTTTTTGTTTTGTGTTGAATAAGTGGTGCTGTAAATGTAGATAAATGTGTATAAGTACCAAGGTAGAAGGCAGGGACCAACACCCATGGTTGTGGTCCTGCTTCAACACATGCCTTATGGTGTGTGCACACATAGGCTCAAACACCCGTTACATAAGTAAATAGTTATGTTTTAAAAGGATCTCGAGTTTATGGGCTGGAGAGATGGCTCAGCGGATAAGGCACTTGGCTCCAGTGCCTAAGGCCCCGGGTTCAATTCCCCAGGACTCACATAAGCCAGCCAGACCCACAAGGTGGTTGCCCTGGTGTGCACTCTCTCTCTCTCTCTCTCTCTCTCTCTCTCGCTTTCTCTCTCTCTCTCTGTTTGAATTGAATAAATAAAATATTTTTTTAAAAAAAGGATCTCAAGTTTAGGAGTTGGGTTGTAGCTCGGTGGTAGAGCTTACCTAGCTTGTAGCATGTTCAAATCCCAGCACCACAAAAATAAATACTATAAAAATATATCTGGGTGGTGAGGAGATGGCTTAGGTGGTAAAACACTTGCCAACCAAGTATGAGGACATGAGTTAAGATCTCCCAGCACCCAGTAAATGCCAGACAGACAGTCCTGCTTATTATCCTAGCGCCCAGGAGATCCCTGGGGCAGTCTGGCTAGCTAAACTGGCTAAGTCAGTGTGTTGTGGGTTCAAGAGAGACCTTGTCTCAACAAGTAAGATGGCGGGCAGTCAAGGGAGACACATGCCCACACATACACATGAAAAAATAGAAAGTTTAGGGTTAGAAAGATGGCTCAGCAGTTAAAGGTACTTGCTTACAATTCCAACCCTGGTTCAATTTCCCAATACCTCTGTAAAGTCGGATGTATACAGTGGTGCATGTATCTGGAGTTTGTTTGCAATAGCAAGAGGCCCTGGCACTGCTGTTCTCTTGTTTCTTTGTCTCCTCCCTTTCTCTCTTTTTCACTCTCTTCCCCATTTCTGTTTGCAAATAAAGAAATAATATACTTTTTTTAAAAATTGGAAGTTTATTGATTGCCATTTCGGTTACATTTCTGATACAGAAATTGTTTTTTTGCAATAAGGTCTCACTATGTAATCCAGGCTGGCCTGAAACTCACTTTGTAGCTCAGGTTGGCTTTGAATTCACAGCAGTCCCTCCCTCCTCTTTAGCCTTCTGAGCCTTGTGATTACAGGTGTGAGATAGTACTCCTGGCCGCTTCTATGTATCTTTTGACTTTTTTTTCTTTCTGTCATCTCTCAGCAGCCCAGCTGGTCCGAAACCTTGTCAATGCTCAACAGGTAGCTGGTTCAGCCCAGCAACAGGGTGACCAGCCCATAAGGACCAGACAGTCTTCAGAATGTGTAAGTGCTCTGCCTGTGGCGGATGATGTGGGCTTTTCTCTTAGACTGACAACTACAATCTGCAAGATCACAAGGTGCTTTGAAGAGTTGTCCAGACTAGGCATAGAAGGTTTCTACCAGTGATTTACAAGCAGATTTCTTCATTTGTATAATAAAATACCAATATGATTAATTAAAATAAGGTAATGACTTTGAGGTTTCAGATTTTGCCTATTGGAAAAATACTACTATTAATAAAAGATATAAAAATCAAAATATATGGCTTTTTACATTTTATTCTCTTTACTTTTGCTGCTGAACTTATGTGTACAAACTTTTGCTTTCATTTGCTTACATAAATTCAATTTTATTTTCACATTTTAGAGACTGTTAGTGGGGGAGGGAACACTAAGAGAACATGTGCTTTTCAAAAAAAGTTTTACTTATTTATTTGCAAGCAGAGAGAGAGACAGAAGAGAGAGACTCCAGGTGGGTGTGCCACTTTGCATCTGGCTCTATGTGGATACGGGGATCAAAGCCAGGTTGTTAGGCTTTGCAGACAAGCGCCTTAACCAAAAAAGGTTTGGAAGATGGGCATGTGGCAAGCACTTGGAATCCCATCACTAGGGAGACTGAGCCAGGAAGTTCAAAGCCCACCTGATTTATTTATTTATTTATGTGATATACATAAATTCTTCATATTTGTTATTTTTTTCAAATATGAAAAGTATAAAAATATAATAAACCTCCCTGCATCAGATCAGGCCTTAACAGTTTTGAACACTGTTGTTGTGCTTTATTAAAAAGTAGCCACGGGCTAGAGAGATGGCTCAGCGGTTAAGGCACTTGCTTCCAGTGCTTAAGGCCCCGGGTTCAAATTTAAAGTCTTACCTATCATCTTTCCCTCACTTCAAAAATGCATCTATAGCCAGGTACACTGGCTCTCCAGGGGCTAAGGCAGCAGATCTTAGGAGTGTGAGGCCAGCCTGGGAAAAGAATAAAATCGCTTTCAAGAAAAATTAAAAATTACTATCTTGAATTTTGTGTTTATAACATCCATGTACATTGTTCAGTCTTTACCAAAACATGAGCTAGCTTACGTTACTATTAATATGAAGATACAGAGATCTTAAATTTTTTGTCTGAGATTATTAGACCTTTGAAATCAGAACTTGAACCCAAAGGGGCTCTGTCTACAAACCTTATGCACAAATTGCTTTTCTGCATTGTTCCTAATTTCTTTTTTTTTTTTTTTTTCAAGGTAGGGTCTCACTCTAGCCCAGGCTGACCTGGAATTCACTATGTAGTCTCAGGGTGGCCTTGAACTCATGGTGATCCTCCTACCTCTGCCTCCTGAGGGCTGAGATTAAAGGCGTGCGCCACCACGCCCAGCTCCTAATTTTCATCCTTGCCAATTGCCCTCGTTTTTGTCTCACAGGAGTTTTCAGTAAGAACCTAGTGGACATCATTATTCTGATGCCTAATGTCTGGAGTTGACTGATGCTCCCCTCAATTCTCCAGATTTTCTTTCCTCTTTCTCTCATTTGTCACCTCAGTGTCTATCTCAACTGTCTAGTTTCCAAAACTTTCTTCTTTCCCTTATTCCCCCCCCCCCCCACACACACACACACAAGGTTGGGTCTTACTGTAGCAGAGGCTGACCTGGAACTCAGTCTGTCGTCCCAGGCTGGCCTCAAGCTCACAGTAATCCTCCTACCTCTGTCCCCAGAGTGCTGGGATTAAAGGTATGCTCCACCATACTCAGCTTTACCTTTTAGCTTTAACTTAAAGGTTAAGCTTCCTTGATGTCTCCTTTCCTTTAGCTTTTCTCCCCTCTTCCTCCAAAAGTGGGCTTAGGTGTTCCTACTTTGGAATTTTCGTTATACACTATCAATTAAACTTTTTTTTTT